>JAMZAV010004340.1:0-44590 GCA_024449915.1 Sweltsa coloradensis
CCAAAAGGGTCCGGGCCCTCGACAATAGGGTCCCCGTATGACTAAACAAAAAAATTTTTTGTAAAAAAATTCATTTTTTGGGGAATATCGAATTTCCCCCCCCCGATATCGATCCAAACGGCGCAGCACCTACGAAATTGCTAAAATTAAAGAATGTATCAGGCTCGCAGAAGTTTACGAGAGGGCATGCGACCACAGAAGTGTCGACAAACCATCAATCACCACAACCTTTTATTATGACTTTCGAACTTCGAAGTAATGATACTAATTGATCAGCTTTATGATTCATGATTGTGATGATTTATAATGATGATGAATAAATCAAAATCAAAATCTAGCTAATTAGCAAAATAGCTACTTCCCGGGCTATTTTGAAATAGCCAATAGCCTTGGTAATATTTTGAATTTATATTCTAGCTGTTGATTGTTAAGTTATGTAGTTTTTCGTCAATTATTTATACATAATGAATAAAAAAAATATTTAGTATCTTTTAAAAGACTGTACAGAAATTAATCAAAATCAATAAAACATGATTTTAGACCTAAAATGGCGACTTCAACACTTGCCAGTCAAGTGATCGTCATCACGTGACTGCACGTGAATGCACTCGCGAAATCTGTCTTGAGACTGTCTGTGAGCAAAGATGTCGTACAAAAGTGGAATTGGGGCTAAACAAGCTATGCAAGAACATGTTCTTGCAGTATCAAGAGATTTTATATCTCAACCAAGAATAAGTAAGTTGTTTTAAGCTTGTAAAACTGATAGGTTGATAGAAAATTGCTGAAAACTAGAACTCAAATTTGGCAGTGGGCGGGTCTGCCTGCAATGAAAGAGGTCAGCTGTAGGGTAGGCCCCTAGGCCCTATAATGTCTAGGAACATATTTAAGAACAGTTTGAGTTACTATTGCAATTCCTAGACCTATCACTGTTAAAATTTCCTACACATAACATGGTATTGATACTTAAAATATGGCTAGGCCTAGGTTTATGTGTAGGGGCTAGGCAACCCAACCCTCTTGGTCTCTGGGCCCTGGAGGCTAGGCCAGGCCTAGCCTAGGACGTAGGCCTAACCCTAGTAGGCCTCTAGGCCTAGGTTTTCAATATCTATTTTTGTTTGTTTTTAGCATACAAGACTGTATCTGGTGTAAATGGCCCTCTAGTTATCTTAGACGAGGTGAAATTCCCTAAGTTTGCGGAAATCGTCCAGCTCCGACTTGCCGATGGGACAATCCGCTCTGGCCAAGTTTTGGAAGTCAGCGGCTCAAAAGCCATTGTACAGGTAAGCTTTAAGTCATGCAGTTCGAACAGGTAACAAACTATAGCCCTAGGTAGGGTTTAAGCAGCTATGACTAGGCCTAGGCCTAGGTCAAATGAATTAATAAATGATGGGCCTAAGCCTACATCAATGATTCTCCAAAGCCGATCCTTTCACTTTGTGTACGATCCTCTTCCCTGTACAAGATCTACGCCCTAGTTAAGGCTAGCCTAGACCCTACCACTAGTTCTTGAAGGCACTTCTACAAAAAAAATTTCCACCAACCAAGTAGGCTAGTAAGAATGTATAAAATTGCAAGTTTATTATTGTTCTATTAACATTTACCATAATCATACTTTTTTACCCTCGTAGTAGTAGGCTATTTGCTTCTGTTTAGCAGCTGTAGTTTCCGCAATTTTTTCCTGGTTATAACTTGGATTTTTCTTTAGACTGTGGAAACTTAGTTAGAACCCACTTTTGTGTACCCTATCACTTTTAAAGTTTGATTTTTTAACCTAGGTGACTCCTTGAATTTTTTTAATCCATTCACAAACAGGGATTTTTGCCCACAGCCCACAGCACTTATTTTGACTAGGCATGTAGAAATCTTGAGCAGATCTAGTAAGATGATCATGCACATCATTATTGTGTTTCTAGAACTCTTGAGAAGTATGCTAAGTTGATTGCATAGCCTAGAACTTATCAAATGAAACATAAAACTTTGCACCTAGGCCTAGTTGTTCAACACTAAGAGCTATTGAAGTTGCTCGAGCATGTCAATTCTGTGTGTTAGTCAGGTGACATTAAAGAGTTGCCCTTATAATTCTGTTTTGAAGTTTTTGGAGAACATCATGGTCACTTTTATTTATGTCCATAAGAATAGTAGGACAATAGTGGAAGTGTGTAGCTACAGTGGTGTTATAAGCTAGTCACACACCCACTTTGACAATTCCCAACAATTTCTTTGCATAAACCCAGTTTTTTTCCCCCGTAAAAATCAGTTCTCTTTTAACATTATGTCAAAGCCTATATTGATTTATCTTTAGGTGTTTGAGGGTACGTCAGGCATTGATGCAAAGAACACACTGTGCGAGTTTACTGGTGACATCTTGCGGACACCCGTCTCCGAAGACATGTTGGGACGAGTCTTCAACGGCAGTGGCAAGCCCATTGATAAGGGTCCTCCAATTCTGGCTGAGGACTACCTTGACATCCAAGGTACCATATACACATTACACAATAGTTATTCTACACGGTTATCTAAGCTGGTTTTGTAATATACTAAGGGATCAATAAACGGCACTGTGATAAACGTTAACATCTTTCAACGCCTTTAAATTATGTTTGCAAAGCGCTAGTACTCTGGCCTCAGTAGGCCTATCGGTAAAAATAAAAAAAGCTGATTGGTTGATGCAGTTCCTTGACGAGATACATTTGTGTTTTGAGTCTAACCCCTTTTCTGGCAGTTGTCATATTTCTATTGTTCATTGCAAAATTGTGAATAAATAATAACAATAAAGTTTTGTGACATAATATAATCTCTCTCCCAATAAAACCTTCGTACCTCCAGGTCAACCCATCAACCCGTGGTCCCGTATCTACCCAGAGGAGATGATCCAGACTGGAATCTCTGCCATCGACGTCATGAACTCCATCGCCCGAGGGCAGAAAATCCCCATCTTCTCTGCTGCCGGTCTGCCTCACAACGAGGTATGTGCGATTGCCTTCCTCGTGGTTAGCTTCTATGCATATGCCCTGGTCTTGGTAATAGGGATCTCCTGAATTTTCTATGCTTATTTTCACCAATATCCAGTTAGGCCTACACTAACTTGGTGAATTGTGTAGATTGCTGCCCAGATCTGCAGACAGGCCGGTCTAGTCAAGTTACCAGGCAAGTCGTCTATGCTGGACGACCACGAAGACAACTTTGCCATCGTGTTTGCTGCCATGGGTGTCAACATGGAGACAGCTCGATTCTTCAAGCAGGACTTCGAAGAGAATGGTAATATTAGGCCTAGGACCTCCGCCTACCAATTTTCTTGCCCCACTTCTCTTCATTCGAATCTTCTGCTTGGAAAAAATGTAGGCCCTACCGGTACCGGATTTTTTTTAAAATTTTAGTTAGCCTATGATAAATGAGATAATAATATATTTTTCTGGTCATTTTGCTGTGTTCGATTACTTTATAAAATCCTGACGTTTATACCTATGATTTTCCTAATATTTTGGACTGTGAAAGCATTCAGTTTAAAAGTGTGATAAATAATTAATTAGTTTGTATTCTCCTTAATTGTACTCACTACAAGATGTCAGCCTGGTAAAGCAGGAGAGCCCGGTTCAATTCCCTGGTCGAGTTTGATTTGTCAATGCGTCTATTGTTTTACCATAGGCCTAAGTGAAAGTAGATACTTTCTTCTTGTTTCTTTGCAATTGCGGTTATTAATTCCTCTGTGTTTTCCCTTCAGGCTCCATGGAGAACGTCTGTTTGTTCTTGAACTTGGCCAACGACCCAACCATCGAGCGAATCATCACCCCGCGTCTAGCTCTGACCGCCGCCGAGTTCCTCGCGTACCAGTGTGAGAAGCACGTGCTGGTTATCCTCACGGACATGAGCTCCTACGCTGAAGCCTTGCGAGAGGTGCGTACCCAAGGCATTGAAACAGACGAGACCAATTTGGTTTATTTTCACTTTTTGTGACAAGTGCAAACAACTTAAGTCATCTTTTGTACAAAGTAAATTGTTTGATAAATTTAGTGAACGCTAAAATAAAATGGGTAGAGCCTACCATAAATAGTCAAATGAATTATAAAGAGAAATACCTACCTACAATAACACACCAGTAGTGCCTGCTTATGTAAATAAACTTGAAGTCATGTTGTGGTTCAAAGTTACTTTATTTAAACTTAAAAAGAAAAAGAAAAAGGAAAATTAGGCCCTACTTTTTTACATTTAAAATTTACATGAGAACGGTCTCTATTGAACGCCTCCCTACTCTCACTCCAGGTATCGGCCGCCCGAGAGGAGGTGCCCGGCCGACGTGGATTCCCCGGTTACATGTACACCGATCTGGCAACAATCTACGAGCGTGCCGGTCGAGTCGAGGGAAGGAACGGCTCCATCACACAGATCCCCATCCTGACCATGCCCAACGACGACATCACCCATCCCATCCCCGATCTCACGGGTTACATCACTGAGGGACAGATCTACGTTGACAGGCAGCTCCATAATAGGTAAGCTACATTACCACTCGTTAACTTGCCAGGTGAGCTAAAGTTCGTAGGTGGTGACTAGTGAGCATTTTCTAACGCCCACTACTAGGTAGCCCCTAATAATAAAATTGTAAAAAAGATTTATTTTTATTTTTATTATAATTATTTATTCATCTTCGAATAAACTTTAGGTCAATGTTTATAGAAAAACACAATAATTAAATTTGAATTTACAACCTTTATTCCAACATGGACTGAGCCTAGGCATCTCACAATTATTCATACGTAAATCGTAGGGTGGCATTTTGCTCAATGCACTGAAATTGACACCAAAATGACCTTGGTAATCAAAAACATTTCGGGGTCAAGCCGGGCCCATTTATGAACGGTGATTGGTGAGTGGATGACGTATTTGGTTTTCGATGCCCTGTGGTAAAGTAATAACACTTGTTCCTGTTTAATGATGGTTGCGTCTTGTTCTAAACAGGCAGATCTACCCGCCGGTGAACGTGCTGCCCTCTCTCTCCCGTCTGATGAAGTCTGCCATCGGAGACGACATGACCCGCAAGGACCACGCCGACGTGTCCAACCAGCTGTAACACTTGTTCCTGTTTAATGATGGTTGCGCCTTGTTCTAAAACAGGCAGATCTACCCGCCGGTGAACGTGCTGCCCTCTCTCTCCCGTCTGATGAAGTCTGCCATCGAGACGACATGACCCGCAAGGACCACGCCGACGTGTCCAACCAGCTGTACGCGTGCTACGCTATCGGCAAGGACGTTCAAGCGATGAAGGCCGTGGTCGGTGAGGAGGCGCTCACTCCCGACGATCTGCTCTACCTAGAATTCCTTACAAAGTTCGAGAAGAACTTCATCTCGCAAGGTCAGTCCCATTCCCATGCCGGCGAGTCATACCAATAAATAATCCAATATATATATATGGGACAAGACAAGACAGTGTTCAAAATTGTTAATTTTTTCCATTATGATTTATTCAATCATATTTTACCTTTGTGACTAGAAAATGTTTTGACCGGCATTTTTTGCAGTTTGCCCTTCTTTATCTACTATCTACTTCAAATTTCGTATTACATAGGTACCTACTAATTTACTTTCCATTATATGACAAAATAATTTGTAGAGGACTACTCCCACTGTACACGATGGAGAACTGAGAAGATGGTAACTGGCCTACCAATGGATTTGCAAATCGCGCCACAAACCTAACTTAAACCTTAGGTAGTCCTCCCTCTCCTCTCTACCCCTCCTGTCACCCATTCCCACCCCCACTCATCTTTCACTCACCCACCCCACCTAGCCAATGCTACCTAGCTTTAGTTTTTCACCTCAGTAACTCTTCTCTACTCACTGAGGAAGGTCACGTAGACCGAAACGTTTGAATGTAGTGTTATTTGTGTTTGTCTTCTATCACGGCGCGCCTACTCCACTTCAGGTAAGCTGTTGGTCTCCTATCCTATCTCTACATGTTTCTCACATGATCCAGCCTTTTGGCATTCCTTTCATCACACCACATTAAAAACTAAAAAGTAATATTACAGTAACATTAAAAAATAAAAAAATAAAGTAAGTAACATAAAAAGTAATATATAGGCTACAGTATATAATAAAAAATGTAGGTTCTATGGTAAATAACTTGAGCATGTATTGGACGGACGTAGGCCTACACACTTTCACTCACTAGCTGCAAGAGATGTCTTGCTTGTTACTTGTAGTAGTTTTGTTGCTAGTTGTTAGTTTTTGAACAGTCTGAAGAAGCCATCCTACTTGTATTGATTGTCAACAATAATCCCTCCTATCTGTCTTGTTCCCAGGGGGTTACGAGAACCGCTCCGTGTTCGAGAGCCTGGACATCGGCTGGCAGCTCCTGCGTATCTTCCCTAAGGAGATGCTCAAGCGTATTCCCGCACAGACGCTCGCAGAGTTCTACCCGAGAGATTCGCGCCACACGCAGAACAAATAATTACCCCTTCCAACATTAGACGGTAGTTTACAGTGAGCAGTTTGCACAACTTTGCATGGGTGGTCGTTATTGTGGTTATCATTTTAGTCCATCGTCCTTTCCCATCTTCAGAAAAGTGTCTCGATTTGTCTCTTTAGACGACCTAAATCATAGGGACTAGTTTGTAGTTACAAAGAAGCTGTGGGCACATATATGTACATAATCATGAGAACCTTTACCTTTTATATTGCTTTGTGTGTTATTTTATTTATATTATTCATCGAAGACCATCAGCAAACAACAATCCCGTCACATGCATACATATTTGGTCGAGTAATGGTGCATGAGTAGTGGGTTGTTTAAATGTTGTCGTACATTACTAGACCAAAATTATGTTTGCAAGAAATATCGAACCATCATTTCACTAACATCTAAGGATTGTAGACTAAATTGCCACTGTAAATTACCAATAACAAGTAGCAACCATTAGTAAAATTCCCCTATTGCTGTTAACATGTATGTATTTGTCCTGTATATAAGAATGAGATTATATTTCAATGGCAATGTATATTGTGTCTCTTGATCACAGTATATGATTTACTTAATTAATTCAGACAATACTGAAGGGTTATGTAGTTAAAAATAGTCTGCATTGGCCTATGCACACATTCAATGATCAGCTGTTGTTCCAGTTTTTAACATGTGTTAGTTAAGTGTAATGACCAAAACCACAGTTTATCGTTTTAAATCTTTTCTTATGTACCGTACGTACGAAGTGCACTTGAATATCTGTTTTATGGTGCCAATATATTTTAAGAACCCTTCTTCTAAACCTGCTTGTGATTTATGTCATTGTCTAATACTAAAGTAACATCAAATCCAATTCAGAAATTTAGCAAGTAAAATTAATCCAGGTTATACATGAGAAAATATTTAAATCTGATCATATACGAGGTTAATTTATCATTCCAAACATATTCTATTGTGGTAGTTAAACAGTGGTACATTGGAACTACTAGTTACATTTTATGTTAGCTTAAGTACTGTAATTTGTGGATATGTATTTTCTAGGTACCTTTGACAGTATTCTCGTGTAGATTTGGTGAAAGGTTTTAGTCATAATTTGAAATTTGTAGATGTAATTATTTACTAAAGTTGTGTAGTGATGCTGGTTTCTGGTCCCAGTATACCTATGTTACATATTGTCTAGGAAACTTTTGCCTTGTGCAATGATCAAATAATTATTCGGATGAATTATATTGAATATATTTTTTGTTATCATTGGTTGTAAATTTTCTTCCATCGTCGTTATGTAAAAAATAAATATTAGTGACATTGTAAAGATATTTTTTTGTCTGCAATTCAATATTAATCACTAATCAATCAGTAATCTTGTTTTACTCCTCGTCTGCACCGAAGAAACCGTTTATCCATTTTTCCCTAATTTTTATTTATTTATTTATTTATTTAACGTCTATCCTATTCAGTTATAAAAACTGATTTACAAAGGAGCCACAAAGCCAAGTCCCTTCCTGTGCTGGCTCGGCCACAAGTTTATTTGATCTTGCCCCCAGATATTCAAACAGCTTTTGAGTGAAGGGGTACTATCCAGGATTATCCTTAATATTCTTAAGTGTCTAGGTATATTTGCCTCAAAAAGTAAAAGCAATACATTATTGGTTTAGTGCCCCCCCCCCCCCCCATTTTCCTAAGAACTTTTTTCAGCCTGTCATACATAACTAGCAAGAAAGAAGAGGATCCCTTCATGGCCGGCTATGGATTGTGTCGGCTCGTGCTGCCAGCACACATAACAAAACCACGCTATGCACGCATGGAAAGTGTTGACACCACCCTGGCCTGTCGTTCTATATCGTCTTGAATAAAAATAAAGCAGAAATATATTAAAATAAATCCTCAATCTTTAAAAAATGCTAGCTATGACACTAGATCAACTTGACTACACTCATAAGAAACTATAGTTGACAGTAAGAATTTCCTAATGCTTAAAGCGGCTGCCAAACGATCAACATAGTTGCCTAACTCCCATTGCCCAACTTTATTGCTATCCCTGCCACACGAGCAACAAAATAAAGAAACAGTGGTGACACCTACTGTTGTGATTGGTTATCAACGATCACGTGATACTTTGAAGAGATCTGATTGGAAGTTGCTAACTTTTATTGCCAAGTAGTTCAGATTGTTGAACATTTTTGGGGTGTTGCCGAGTGTTGAGCAATTTGACTTGACTGTTTGGCGAGCAGTCGGCAACATGTTATCAAAATGCACACCAACTCACAGTAACATTGCTGGGCAACAAAATAGGGCAACTATGTTGATCGTTTGGCAGCCGCTTATATAATAAAGAAACATTTACGTAGTTTCTTACAATAGGATTGTAAGAAGAGTGACTGACATTGCATTTAATATTGCTACTCTTCTGTTGCTAGACAACAACCAAAATACTTTCTACAACTTTAAATCTTCCAGTATTATTTGCATTTATTTCTTGGTTCTTTGCTAAAATATTTCTTCATGTAAGTATATGTTTTATGTATTTACTATTTTAAGTCACGTATTTTTCTGTGTTTAGTATTTTTATTTTATGTTGCCTACTATTCTTCAATAAACTCAACAGCCACCATCATTTTTCGAAGGGAAGCTGTTGGATCCTATCTAACACCAATAAATTTACTATTGTGTTTAAATGGTGGTGTTCACATAGAACTGTTGAACATATATGCATACAGTCGAGAATTATGACAACTTGTAACAAAGCCAGTTCCCGTACAAAGTGGCAACATAAGGCCACATACATCAATAGTATGTACGGTTTTAAGAAAGGCTAGACTGTTATCTACATAGGAGTAGGACCATATAGACATCCGCCCAGTGGCAACCACTCGTCCCCTAAGTAACCTTGCTCAGTTGCTCACCAACAAATACAACCAGTACTTGGACACTCTCTTCAAGACCTATTTATTTATTTGTAGTCAGTTAATGGTATACATAATAATATAAGCTATTAGCTAATATACATGTCCACATATACCCTATAGTAAGCTCTCAAAATTAACATAAAATAACTTATCTAACTACATTATTGTATTCCTATAAACTAGGCCTACCTATGCTAAATGGGCTAATTTACTAATTTACTCAAACAATCTAAACCTAAACCTAGGATAGTCTGTAGCTGTTACATCGTAATTTTCTCCCATTGTAGGAACTCTTCGACTCAATAGGAGTATTTTAATAATACATTCTTCAGTTCATACTTAAATCTAGAATATCCCCTACAATATCACTCCACTTCTTTGTCCTTTCTTAGAAACCATGGAACTTGTTCGTTTGGGGGGGGGGGTCCAAAATGAAGGTTTTGTAGGTGTTTTGTTTTTGTTTTCACGTATTTTGGAGTATTTTGAAAAACATGGTGATTTTATTTTGGACCCCCCCCCAACCGAACAAGTTCCGAAACCATTCCTTCCCGAATCTGTTCTTCCCAATTACGCTGGAACTTCTGTGGATGATTGCCAAAGGGTAGGATCGCAACACCATTGTTAACGTTGCACAGCAAGAACATAGACCTATATTAGGCCTACGATTTAACAATTCAGATGACAACCAAACACGAGACATTTTGAATACTTACTTAGCCATACATATTTATGTCCAAATGTTTATTTTAAATAATGATTTAGAGTTTAAATATTCTCAAGTTTTTGATTCAGTATCGTCTTGTATCTTGTTTTTGCAAAGTTTATAACTGCATTATCATAATTATAAAATGGGGAAATTATTAAATTTATATTGGTATAGCAGTGTACAGAAACTTAACTTCTTCCACAAAAATAGAATTTCCCCATGGCCCCTCGGTAGTTCAGCATTAGTGGATGTGCAATAGCTATAACCCTAATTTGAAGGATGAAGAATATAAGAGAAGTGAGAGATACCATTGTATTGTGGCAAGGTGTTTTTGCTGGATTAGGCACTTCTAAGGAAACATATCAATTATCAATCACTGAGTCAAGTATGCATAGGTACATGATGGAATTTATTGAAATGTTTTGACCACACAACATTAACCATTACAACATAAGATAATATGAAGTGTTATGTTTGGATTCCTGGCAAAGTTAACACATTTACATTGGGTACAGGTAATGCAATGTAGAGCAATTAAGCTAACGTGCAGAGCGAGAGTTTCTTCAATCCAACCAGCCACCACACAACAGGATGTGTCTGTCATTTGAAGCATCACGAGTTGAAGTTGAACTTTTGATACCTATAACGTAACACATTGTGTGTAGAAACATACGTAGGTAATTAGAGCGTCGCCAATATGTTTTTAGACTGTTCAATACATTTTTGTGTTAAAAACATGTTTCAGATGAATTTCATGCGGAGTATTTTCTCTTTGGTATCTCCACCAGTGACATTCTCAAGTTATTTCATAGTATGAGCCATTATGGATGGATAGGCCCACCAGGGTCTGGTACAAATTGACAAGATACTTCCAATAGCAATTCACACAAAAGTGGTACTAAACTTCACCAATTATTAATTAATATACTATTCATAAAATTATAACAGGTTAATGTTTCAAGAATAACAGTTGAGATTTAGTGAGACACACCTAATTGATTGAGACTACGACCCATTTACATTACTTAGGTTCACATGGGTTACGCGAGTAAAATTCAACATGTAAAGCCCGGTGCACATACTTTCCAAAGATTTTAGGTTTATGGTTAATGGTCTAAGAAATGTTTTTTTATAACAATACTAGGTAGTACGCACGCTACCATTGGCCGGATTTATGAGAGCTCGCTTCTCTTTGGCTGGGTTTAGTGTCTAAAAGCTAGCGAGATGAAATATTTAATCTTGTTAAACCTTAGACCCTAAATTATAAACCTTAGGAAGTTCAGTGCACCGGCCTTAAACAGACGCACGTTGCAATGACGATTGAGTTTTCAATCTGCTTTCTAACTTGCATCGAGTGCTTAGTAATTTATTAAAAGTGTCGAAGAAGAAAACCATTCTTTTCACTAGAAAACATTCAATTATCCCAATGTGTCAACACATATTTTCATACCAAGCTAATAAAGATACATATTGACATTTAGTTGCATTGCATAAGGATTAGAGTGCATGTGCTTACATTATGTAAATCATAGGTAAGCATGTTGAAGGTAGTTTTGTCTTTTGTGTAGCCTACAACTGTGAAATATAAGTGCACAAATTATGCATTTTGCTACCATATTGTGGTGATTATCTTGATTTCACCTTCACCTTAAAAACAACTAATTAATAGGTACCGACAAATAATAACAACTAACGTGTCATACAGTAGGGATGGGTCGTTTAAACGTTTAAACACGCATGTAGAGTTTAAACGTTAAATATATATTTTTTTTAAATAAACAAAATGTTATTTTATCACTTTCAGAGCCTAGCCTACACAAACACAGGCTAACAAATTAGGCCGAAAATTTTCTAAAAGTGCGTGCCGGGTCCCAGGCTATATTAAGGCATCTTGTCTGTTACACATGGTGGAAGTGCCGGGTCATTATATATGCGAGTGTGAGAATAAAACCGTAGTGTCATAAGTACAAAATTACGATTTTTGTTGTAAAACCTAGGCCTCTGCCCACCTAAAATTTATAAAAATTTTTTTTTTTTTTAGAAAATAGTGCTTACCTAACAGAAAACCTTTAAACGCAAAAAATTTCAAGGGGTTAAACGTTTAGGAAATTAAACGCTTTTTCCCATCCCTATCATACAGTAGGACCGTAGGTAGCTAAAGTCCAATGCCCGGTGCAGCAGGGGACTAGCGGCACGGTAGCAGGTGGCGTTTGTAGCAGTATATAGCGCATACCGACAACTTTTGTTTTGATCTACGAACGTCCATTGTTATTGTTTCACATTGTCGGCTATTTGAAACCTCAAAAACAAATTGCGAAAAATTGATTGTTCTCGTCCTCCAATATCTTATTAGTAGGTATTCACTATTAAGCACTTTTTGAAAGACCAATTATTCGTTTATGCCGATGAGCGAGTCAGTAAACTGATGGTGGCGAAACAATATTCTACCATTCGCTTCACCGACAACTCACCGCCTCTGAGAAGTAGCTAGGTTCGCTAACAGACCACCAGGGTGACCGCAGCTGCGCGCACATGAGACTGCCAATGGAGATTCAGTCAAGTTTTGCTACTTCCTTACTGTGTAGGCCTACTACTGTGATACTAATTCTTAATGCAATCCAATGAAAATAAAAACCCAACCAGGACTTGAACCCGGGTCTCCCGCTTGCGCTTTGACCACTGGGCTACCGCCTACCGGGAGCCAGAAACTCAACTTCTGAAATTATTGTTGTGCGTGAAATAGATCTGAAAGCTTTAACAGTAGATCTACCGGTAGGCCCCTACCGGTACTGCAATTATTCTGCTGCCCTTGATCTGACCTAACACTATTTACTGAGTCATTAGCTCCTAGTCCTAACTAATGCAGGTATGAGCGGAAGTTTATTTCTCAACTTTACTGTTCTGTTCGTGAAACACTGCTGTTGACTGTAGGTGGAATATATTTAATGCAGTCCATCTAACTAGACTGGGATTGAACTTGAGCGTGGGGTTACAATTTGTTAATTCCAAGAAATCGTCAAATGGCAGATTGAGATTAGTTGCAGTATGGTAGGCCTAGTGGACTAGTGGTAATGTTCAATCAATTTAGAAAATAGAAGGCACCAGCTCCCAGAGGTTCAGTGGCAGCTTTAGTTAAAGCCTAGATGTGTAGCCATAGGCTAGCTAAGTTAGGCTAGCATTAAGAAAATAGGCAAGAAATGTGAGGACTTCTTGTGTTATTTATACATTGCATTATTAATTATTGCAATGTTTTTTATTTATAAACCTAGGGTACCTAGGCAAGTATTTAAAAATTGTAATAATAATGAACAATACCAGTACCAGTACCTTAAAAGATGACCCAGTGGCAGACTGTCTAATGTAGGCCTAGGTTCTTTTCATTTAGTCACTTTCAGAATCAGAATAGGACCCAAGCAATGAGAGACCGCTACTGATAGTATTAGTAGGGACTTCTTTGGTTGGATTAGTAACTTCTGACGTTGGTCTAGTCTTAGATGCGTCTTGCTCGGCTTGTGCTACCTGCACACATTCAGTGTTGGCATCAGTGCTTTTCTTCAGACGAACCAATGAATTCAAATTACCTTTCTTTGATATCAGTCCTATACTGTGGTTATGCAGAGCTTTTGGAACTTTGTGGGCTAAAATTCCCTGTGTAACACGTGGACCAACTGTTACCGGTAGGCTTAATGATGATGACATGTTGATTACCGGCAGGTCTACTTCTTTCCTTACCGCATCTTCATCGTCATTTCCGAAGTTGGTTTTCATTTTTTTATTTAACGGTTCATGATCCAGTGGTTCAAGTTTTATGGGATTGCTAGAGACTGACCCATCTTCTATTTCTAACACTTCTTCTATAACCTTGGATTTGGAACTTCCTGCTCCAAAAACTGATTTGATGTATTTTTCATCATCTTCTTGTTGCTTCAATTCAATTTGCCTTTGCATTTCCTTTGTATCAAATTTAACCAACATCTGATCATAATCAACGGCCCTCTGGCGTCGGTTCAGGTCCCGCAGTTCTTCCAACGATTCCAAAAGTTCCAGCTCCTGCTTCGACTGTTTAGTTCGGTTCTCTAGAAGTTTCATAGGGTTTGTTGATTCGTCTTCCTTCCTTTCGTCTTCTTCTTTTTGCGCTTGTTCTTCTGCTAGCTTTAGAGCCATAAAATTCCTTGTGGCACCTGCTTCAATCTCGTAATCTGTGTTTTGAGGGTCTGTCTTGAATGAAATTTCTTGTAAACAGCGAGTGCATTTTATGTAAAACCTATAAATCCTGATTCCCAAGTAATCTTGACCTTCTACATCTTCTTTGCGTGCATTGAACTTTTTCCCCTTGTAAATATATTCGCCGCATGTGACACATCGCATATTAAATGGAGCCATCAGTCGCACAGTGTATTGTCGATTCTTTGCCAATTTCATACGAGGTATTTTTGACGGATCAAAATCAGGGGGATAATATTTATTTAATACTTTCCTCTCAGACATGTTGAATTAGCCTGCCTAGGCCTGGCACGATTGATAAAAATGCAGTAGGGCCTATGCCTAGCCCTAGAAAGCAAATTCAAAGAGCCAAACTTTTGAGGTTAGGTACAGCCTAGACTTCAATCCTTATGTCCTGGCGCCCACAAATTATAGTATTCTTGAAAGTCTTAGGCCTACAGCAGATATAGATTTTTTATATGAATTATTAAAATTTGTACTTATCTAATAGACCTAATCTTAAACTTGAACGAGTCACCAAAGATCAGAGGTCATCAAACACCAAAAACGACCATACAGCTGTCATTTTGACACGTACACTGTAACCAACGTAACTTCAGAAAAAATTAACCTTGTCTTTTTTGTTTCAAAGCTTTCTCATTTATGTTATAGTTTCTAAGAAGCCCAATGTAATTATTTAATCTAATGAAGAATTAACTGTTCAATAAAATTACAGTCACATCCATTATATCGTACATAGAATGAAAAAATGGTTTGGTCGTTGGCGTAGGGTTTGGTTTTCAACCATTGGTACTAGTGGTACTAGCATTCGCCATTTTCCACTTCACTGCCTTAGGAAAGAATACTCCTGTAACAGGCGGTGGACGTATTGGAGGTTTATTTAAACTTAAAAATGTGTTTTACTGACCGTGGTTTTACTGTATTTATTCTTATTCCTGCAGGTAAACATTTGACCAGTGGAAAAAGTCCTTAATGTTCTTTCCCTTCTTTCCAAATCTTCACAAAAATGCGATTCTTCATGTATGCACTATATCTTCATTACACAATATTTTCTCCCTCTGTCCATGCATTCTTCAATTATCCAATATATTATTATCCTCTTTCATCCCTTATACGATACCTATAGGGTACCTCCTCCATAACATCTATTAGGCCAAGGTCTAACATTGGCATGGTCTTCATTTTAACTTTGAATCCTTTGCGATCCTTCTTCATCAGAACCTCTCCATTCTACCACCCCCCAGAAAGCAAGTGCTAGTTACACCACTGATAACATTTTGTATTGGTTCAAAATATCAAGGTCTACTACATCTCCGCCACTTACAGAGATGTAGTAGACCTTGCATAATGTCCCCCGCTGAAAATCAGTATGTGACTGTGTAGTTAGACTCTTCTTACGAATTTTTTTATTTTATGTATTTAGTTAAAAAAAATTAAAACTTACATACACAGAAATCATTAAACAAGTGAGGGCCATGAACGAGTAGGCCTACTTCCCCAGATCCGTCCCCTAGTTTTCCATCTCTAATTTCCACTCATGACCTACCTTAGCCTCCTTCGTATAATTTTTCGGTTCCCCACAGTCCCACCCTTCGTGCATTCATTCTACATTCTTTCGTGGTTCTACGTAGCCTATTAAATAGGCTACGTAGAACTTGGTAGAACCAAATTTTGGTTCTACCATATTCCCCCTCTAAGGTACTACCTCGCACATGAGTGTTGGTGTTGACTAACGAGTAAAATGACCTTGTAATACGAATTTGGAGTCACATAAAACGTTAGGTTAGGAAATATACATATGATATAATATGTAAAATAACTATCTTTCAGCGTAAGCCTGCTGTAAGGACAGGAATAAAATAGAAAAAAATCGTAAAATTGCGATTTTTATGAGAAATAATTTTCCAATTGCGCTCAAAAACGTGGCAGTTCTAGGTTCAGAGATTTCGAAGGCCTCCATAAAATTTCAGTATCGGTTTAGCCGGAATCGTGTTAACAGACAGACAGAAAAACAAATCCGGATTTTTTTCTCCGGTGTAGTGAAATGGAATCTTCGCTTCGCTCATCCAAAAAATTGAGAATAGTGGTCTGAGGGCTTTTTAAATCCCTTGCATTCGCATTAACTACATAGAAAAACCTAGGAAAACACCTTCAGTCAGGATTACGGTCTCGACGGGATTTGAACCCACGGAACCTCTCAAATCAGTGTCGGTGCAGGACTAAAAGTCTTGTAACTCTTCTCTGTTGTCCGCCAGGTCGAGCCCAGCCGCGTGCAGTTTCTTCACCGTCAGCTCCATGTCCTCACCACGCAGATCGCACGACAGGAGCCGGGGGACGCCGCCACGCCGTCCGGGTAAGCCCTCGCCTGATGCGCACGCCGTTACTTCCTATCTGACCACGCGTGTATGTGGGCCTACCTGGGGGCAAGGTCTACTACATCTCCGCCACCTGGCGGAGGCCTGGGACCTTGCCTGGGGGATTAGATTGTGGGGCTGATGGGAGTATATGATGGCGTGGGGATGAGTTGTGTATCCGGGACTGCGACTACTACCCTGCATGGATGGGCGACTCCCTAGGGAGGATTGGTGCGCGAGTGAGAGTGGTGACGAAATTAAAGTTTATTAGGCTTAATGGCGCGTCAACCTGTAAAGTCATATTGTAGGTCATTGGATGAGCGTAGCGAGCGTAGCGAGCGAAGCGAAGATTCCATTTCACTACACTGGAGAAAAAAATCCGGAATGTTTTTTTTTTCCTTTCTTTCTTTCTGTATTTTTGTCTGTCTGTTAACACGATTCCGGCTAAACCGATACTCCGATTGCGATGAAATTTTATGAAGGCCTTTGAAATCTCTGAACTAATAATCCAGTCCCTGGCCATAAGACCCGTAGGAATTTCGACCTCGATGGAATTTTTCTTCTGGTCCTATTAGGGTATACCTTAGGGATAAAAAAAATCTTGGGTAGACATCTGGCATTACGGGCCTAAGTTTTTTACGACGCCATCTTGTTTTGGGCATATACATATAGTACACGCTCTAGGTTTTCATACATTTTCTATACTTTTGATTATAGATGTAATAAATCTGACGTTATATTTGGATTCTTCATAAAATTTCAAATAAAATAAAACTAATTTGGTCTTCCTGGGTACATTGTGGGATTATTTTTAGGGAATTACATATTATTAGTCCTGCATATAGGTGCACTAATACACACATACAATCCCTGACCATAAGACCCGTAGGAATTTCGACCTCGATGGAATTTTTCTTCTGATCCTGTTAGGGTATACCTTAGTGGTAAAAAAAAACTTGGGTAGACATCTGGCATTCCGGAACAAAGTTTTTTACGACGCCATCTTGTTTTGGACTTATGTATATAGTGCACGCTCTAGGTTTTCATACATTTTCTATACTTTTGAATACAGCTATAATAAATCTGACATGTGATTTGGATTCTCCGTGACATTTCCAATTAAGTAATACTAATTTGGTCTTCCTGGGTACATTTTGCGGCTATTTATTGGAAAATAAAAAATAAAATTCATCACAAAAATTGTATATTAATATATATTTTTTTTTTTACTCGTCATGGAATGCAAGTGGAATAAATAGACTGCAACTAATTTTACAATTAATAATACACAAATATAAAAAAAAACTTGGGTATACATCTGGCATTACGGAACAAAGCTTTTTACGACGCCATCTTGTTTTGGGCTTATGTATATAGTGCACGCTCTAGGTTTTCATACATTTTCTATACTTTTGAATACAGCTATAATAAATCTGACATGTGATTTGGATTCTCCGGGACATTTCCAATTAAATAATACTGATTTGGTCTTTCTGGGTACATTTTGCGGCTATTTATTGGAAAATAAAAATAAAATTCATCACAAAAAATTGTATATTATATTTTATTTTATTTTTACTCGTCATGGAATGCAAGTGGAATGAATAGACTGCAACTAATTTTACAATTAATAATACACAAATATAAAAAAAAACTTGGGTAGACATCTGGCATTACGGAACAAAGCTTTTACGACGCCATCTTGTTTTAGGCTTATGTATATAGTGCACGCTCTAGGTAACTAAGAACTGCCACGTTTTTGAGCGCAATCAAAAAATTATTTCTCATGAAAATCGCAATTTTACTATTTTTTTCGATTTTTTAAAAATTTCTTCGACTTATAACTCCTACATGCTTTATCCGATTGTAATGATTTTTTCACAGAACCTTAATTTTATGAATTGATATATTCGTGTAAAATTTGTGCGTAATCAAATAATTATTTCTTATGAAAATTTCAATATTACGATTTTTTCCTTTTTTAAAATTACGATTAATTAAAAAAATTAAGTTAATTTTTTATTTAATTTGATTTAATTTTAAAAAAATTTCAACAAAGTTCTGATTTTTTCACAGAACAACAGAAAATCCGCAAAACACATGGCAGCTCAATTCACCAATTACGCTCATCCAACAACGCGGCGGGACTTAAGCGTTTTCCTAGTATTTATTTTTCAAGAGGGGAACGCGGGGGGACTCTTGGTGGATAGTCATGTGCTGGTCACAGGTCAGAACCAGCCACAAGCAAGGGAAGGGCTGGGGATCAGTTGGCCGGTTATTTATTTTTCTTCCAGGTTATTTCTCTTGGCCGGGGGACTGTGGCGTGTGCAAATAAGGCTGGGGCAGAGGGCAAGGAGAGAAAAGGGGTTGGTGGTTCCCCCACTTCATGGTCGTCGTCGTCTTTGTCATCGTTCGTGTTGTCATAGTCGTCGTCGTCGTCGTCGTCGGGGAGGTGTCCTCGTCAACGATTGCCAGAGCTCGCCTCTAGTTTCGGGGAGTAAAAAACTACCTTCTTTACTAGCTGATGTTTGCAAGTTTTTTTTTAAATTGCCTTTAACGATTAGCAGAGCCATGTTCTGGGCCAATTCTGCCAATATGCCAAGATGGGGGGAGCGGTGATGAAGGTGGTCTGTATCCTATAGGGTGGAGCGTACTTGTTAGATCGTAAGGAAATGAAGGGTCAGGACTTGGACTGTCGAGACTATAGTGTTAAACATCCGAGATGCTCCACAACCTGCACGATACTTCTGCCATAATCGGGACTTGAGAGAATAGTCTTTCTAGATCTCTCTTCAACAAAGAGGTGCAGTGTCCCGTCTGCGTCCTTGTCTAACACTGAAGCGGAAAGTGGTGCCTATGCGTTTTCCGCGTCAGTTTGTTAGTGGGGCTTTCCTTACCAAAGTGAGGTACGGCGACAACAGAAATACGGGGGCAACGGACATAAGTCTATTGCGAGGAATATTTTTGAGGGTTCACCAGCATCTTGTTTTGACCAGCGTGACGTCAGAGGTCACGACTAAGAGGATTATATTGTTAATGAAGAAAAGTGGTGCTACATCCGAGCCCTGAGGCACGCCGGAAGTGGACAGTACAATCACCATTGGCATTTACATTGTGGACCAAAGGGGCTTATTGCTTCGTTGAGAAGCTCTTTTCTGTGAATGCAACCTGCTCTTCTTTAAAATGCGAAGTGTGGTTTAAAGTGAGGTAGGCTACATTTCATTGTGGATGTCTTGGTTGAGACATTGAGAGGGTTGATCCTGGAGAGTCCCGATGACCTAACATAGCAACAAGCCTTTCCATCTTTCATGACTCATCAAGATCATTTCGTTCATTTCATCCTCTCCTTTCTCAGTGTATAATACGACTTGTCTCAAATACTTAATTCTGCTTTTGGAGGGTTTAAAAAGGTAAGGGTCACTTTCTCGATAATAAGAAATTTGACAAACCCTCAGAGCTTGTCACGTTAGCGATCGCATCACGGAATCGAATAGTACAAAATATACAAATACAATACCAAAATGCAACATTCAGCCTAGGCCTACCTTTACTGGTGTCAAAATATTTCAACTATGCATTGAATGAGGGGATTGCTATATTCGGGGAGAAGTAAAATGGATTCACTTTCCTATACCTAGGTACCTCGCCAATAAAATAAATAAATTCATATTTAGAGTCGACCCACTCACTCAAGTAAACCCTGTTGGCACCGACAATTGACAAGCGCATAGTGACCAACTAGAGACCAGATTTGAAATAGGAAACACGAGCCAAACAATGGACGCGATTCCACCCACAGACAGCACCAGAATCAATCTCTGAGGATTGAGGAAGGAAGTACAGTATTTCTTAATGAAATTGGCGACATAAACCCTCCAATGTTGGAGTAGTTGTCCCCCTCCCCCTCCCCCGCACTACCACCCTACCACTCGCACTCCTTTTTCCGTCTCACTCTAACCTCTCTCTGCTGCAGTGTGTCCTTGCCCGCCCTTTTCTCGTAATGGCGTCGAGATCGCGCCCGGGGTGTCGTGGCGCGCCCAGCCTGGCCCCTCTGCAGCAACAACACACATTCACAACAACATCGACATTCATCCCCCGAGACGTGATCGTTCCCAGTGCCCCCGGAGGGAGCCCCCTCAACCGGTGGACGAATATAGCGTCCGTCAATCTACGAGGCATGGTCGCTCCCGGTCGCCCCGGAGGGCGCCCCCTCAACCAACCAACATTCCTCGTCCGGTTGCGGGCTCTTCGAGACGTGGTCGCTCCCGGTCCCTCTCGAGGGCGCCCCCTCAACCGGTCGACGAATATGGCGCCCGTCTAGCGGCGGCAGAGGCAGCGGCGGCTGCATCGGTGGCGGCAGCAAATGCGACGGCGGCGGCGGTAGCGGCCACGGGGACTAATGGCACACTACGCTCTCGGTCAAGAAGTCCGGAGCCTCGTCGCGTTTGTCCGTCCATCCGCCCGATCAGGAGACGTTTTGTAGACAATAATCAAGTAGTCGGAGGGGCCGTAGGTCTACTTGTCCAGGAGAGACTTACCAGGCAGGAAGCGGAGGAGACAGCTGCCGTTATCCGAAATCTCGATGAGATGCAGCGAAACAGGAGGAATTTTGTGATGGGTAAGCACTATTTGGCATTATTATTAATAATAATATTGTATTTCTACTTGTCGAAAAATCAAGATAAGAGCCTACACCACAAAGTTGATGTCGAGTAGGTTTTAGAACAAAACTATCATCTCGCTGAGCGTTTCGAGTGTAGTACCGGTACTTCAGTACATTTCGAACTTCAAACAAAATAGGAAAAAACAGTTTTTTGGAGTTTATTTGGTTTAAGCGCGTCAATGTTAGATCATCCTGGGGGTTGTGAGGAGGAAAGACCCATGCTGGACAGTTCCAGCCATAGGCAGAGGGAGGAAAAGGGAAGGTTTCTCACATCGTGGTAGTAGAGGTCTTCGTCTTCGTTCGCGTAATCGCTGTCGTCGACATTGGGGAAGTCATCAAGAGAGGTGGAAAAGATTCCCGACGAAGACTGTCAAAGCTCGTCTCTAGTTTCGGGGAGTAAAAAACTGCCCCTATACCTATACTTCCTGATGTTTGCGATATTTAGTTAGCAGAGGAATACCCTGTACTACACTCCCCACCGGGCCCAGACGGTTTATGTATGAAGATAGCCATCGCCATTTTGAATGATATGCAAAATAAATTTGATTAAAGGAACAAAAGACAAAGTTCGAAATAGTATGAACGCACATATTCGGTTTGATTGGTGTCAATTCCGAGCAAATTTGATTGTGACTTCAAAGTTTGTCCAGTCACAACGCTGCATTGGTGTGAGAGAGTGGTTTGTGAATTGTTTCAGGCGCTCTTGGCGACGACGAAGTCCACGTCCTGGCCAATCTCACGCAGATGTTGGACAACAACAACAATGCCGTTCTGCTGCCGCCGCGAGGCAACCAATTAGTAAACAGACTTTTGCAGCCTCCGCTGCTACCACCAGGTGGGATCCCTGCAAACGTACCCCCGGTAAACATATCGGTTGCCTCGGGAGGGAACGGGGTAAACGTATCATTTCAACAAGACTTCCCGCCAAACATGACCTACGAGCCATGGCCATATGAGGCCTCCTTAAGCTACTCCGCCATTGAAAACGAGACGATGCCGCATTACTACGACAGCAATCTGTTCGAAGATACCGAAGACACTCCTGGCTACCTTTCGGCGGATGAAATGTCCTCATTCGAATACGACAGCGCTTTCGGGTCGTTCTTCGACGACAGCTCGCTCGGGTTGCTACCACCTGGCTACGAGAATACTACCATGAATCCTTACCACAATAATACGACGTACGATGTTGACGACAGCTCGCTCGGGTTGCTACCACCTGGCTACGAGAATACTACCATGAATCCTTACCACAATAATACGACGTACGATGTTGACGACAGCTCGCTCGGGTTGCTACCACCTGGCTACGAGAATACTACCTTGAATCCTTATCAGAATAATGCGACGTATGATGTCGCTCCAGCGCAAGACTCGTACGGGTCGTTTGCGGCAGGGATCAGGCCCAGCGCGTGCAGCACGACTTGGAATTGATTATTGTTACGAGCAATCTCCTCAGCAACAGAAACATACACAACAACTGTATAGACACTAAATAAAACTTAAGTTGTACTGATTTAATCACCATTGATTCATTGATGAAGGGCAGTCTCAACATGAAATCTTGTAAACTATTCTGTATTCTGGAATAAAAGTAGCAGTCTATCTCACATTACGATAAGCACCTGACTGACTTTGTAATTTGTGCCAGCATAGGTATACTTAGATAATAAGAAGTGAGCCCTTGAACAGCAAGTGATCCATGTCATGTTTGTACCAAGCTGAGATAATCAACCTTTTACGTACCGGTACGACGCATTTTGAATACCCGAATCACACTTTATTTCAATGTTATGGACTAGTCTTAACACACGGTTTACATTTTAAAATAATGTTTAATGAAAATAATATTTAAAAAAATCATGTTTTGTTAGCCAAATTTTCATAAACGACTGAGTTAGACCACTATTCCGTTCAACAAATACTTCATAAATAAGAAACACAATTTTAATCTTTACCGCTGCACAAAAAAATTTTGTCCTAGCTCTCAAAACGGATGGAACAGATTGAACGCGATTGTCCGTACAAAGGCGCGTGAGTTTAAGCATTCATTAAAGAAGGCTATCGCCGATAGCCTTCTTTAATTTATAGGGCAATGGTCAAACTAATCTCCCACCAGAGCGCAGAACGATCGGGAAGTGACCAGTGTTGTCTTTACGTTGATAAAATAGGAGTTTAACAACATGTTGGCGGCGGTGGTCACTTCCCGATCATGCGATCCTGGCGGAGAATCGAGGCGAACTTGGTACCTTCCGGAACCAAAATGTGAGAGTCCTGTGGTCACTCCTCGATCATGCGATCCTGGCGGAAAATCGAGGCGAACCAGCTTGGCATTGCCCTCACTGTCTCCTAGATGCTACTTGGTTGCTCTCAAGGTCCTTTAGATTTCCACTAGTCTTTGCTGCCGCGCACAGGCCGTGCGAGTTCGCAAGACCTCCGCTAGGAGTAGATACAGGGGACCTTGGGTTGCTCTCGGTTGCTTTTGAGGAGCAACCCAAGGTCCCCTGTATCTATTCCTAGCGGAGGTCTTGCCTGTGCGCGGCAGCAATAAAGCCTAGCGGAAATCTAGGGGACCTTGGGAGCAACCGAGTAGCATCTAGGAGGCAGTGGGATTTCTACTTGCGAGATTGTGTCAATTTTCAAGCGAGAATCGTTTAAATCGGGTTGTTTTTGTCCGTCCTGCGGTCTCTTTTGTGTTTGTTGTTGAGATTTTCGAGAATTTAACATAACCTTCGGCACTCTTTTCGTTTTCTTTTAATTGTGGGGGCTCTGCTCCCCAACCCTCCGCCGTGGCTCCACCCCTGGACCCCGTCGGGGTTGGCGTAAGTTTAAGATTTTAACGTAGGTCAAAAGTCATCTAATCCCTCTCCATTGATTGTTAATGGTGTCCCTTACTCTACTGCCAATGTTTGATCTTCTTGTCTACAACAAATCCACTCCTTTCCTTGACCCACGATTTGACTCACATTTTAATACCAAAGTTGTCTTGCTCTTGGTGCATTTCGAACAAGCCCGGTAGTCAGCTTGTATGCCGAGTCACGTGTGTCCTCCTTGGCAGAACGGTGAAACCTCTTGATGGGTACATACGTAATGACAATTAAAGCTATGCATAACCATCCAACAAATCGGGATTTTTTAATATGAAATTTGTCAGACACTTTGGTAACAAACCCATGGCAACCCTGCCAACGGGATTAAGATGTAAACTATTGTTTAATATTATTTTAGAATTTAATCTGCCAAAAGTTTTTAACTTGGTTTTTAGCAATAACCCGCCCTGGTTTACATCAGAGCCGATTATTATATTCGACCTTTGTAGTTTTGATAAAAACTCTGCTTGCGATAGTGTATTCAAAATTAACTTTAGAAAGATTTGCTATAAACATCAAAGGTTAACAAGTTGACGCCTGAATCACGGCGCAACACTTATCACGCTCTAACTTTTATTCTATTCATTATTTGGACAATATTTAAATGAATAATATTTAGCAAATATATCATTCCTTGTAATAGCGATTATTTCGATTTTTTTGACACAGTCGTTAGCTTGTTATAACAATGTACGCATCATACATGTAAAAATTATCAATGACTGAAGTTTTCTCAACAATTTTTTGACAAAAAACTACTAATCGGATTTCGATAAGACCTCTTTAAAAATATGTATCAGACTGTTTAAACAAGAAATTAACCAACTTTTTACATAGAAAGTGCACTGAACGAATCTTTGCAGCATAGAGTAATATGCAGGGTATGTGTTTTTATCTAAAATACGCACTCTTGACGTGCGGATGAGCCGTGAAAAAGTGCACGCTGCATAATACTCTGTGCTGTAAATTTAGAAATATAGTTCATCCGTTTACAGTTGACGAATTTGGAAATCCTCAAAGGGACAAAAGACCAGATTTGTTCACACCTCTTGACAAGATTATCTTCCTCTGGTTCACCGGGAAATAGTCTCGGAGGTCCCCAGTGATTGACATATCAATTATAATGAATAGCAAACCCGTCGCCAAATCACTTAGTTTGGTTTCCATTATTGCGCTTCATTGGTTTGCCAAAGAGGCGCACAATGAAACTTCAGCCGGGCAACATTGACGGTCAGCGAAGACTGAATTTTAAATTACAACCCTCGTAATTGGTTATAACAAGTGGCTTACATGTTCCCGCTGTGTCGGCGAAAAAGCCGAAATTCGTCAAATGTAAACGGACGAACTATACGCGTACTGGATCTCATAGATTGATTCTTTATTAACGTTCGTGTGAAATATGATACCGATGTTATAAACAGTTTACCTGGAAAATCCAGAAAGCTACGCGTCAGCCTCAGCAACCACTATACCCCTCTTAGGTGTATCTACCTACGGTAACGGTCGTCGCGAGACTGCACCAGTTTCCTCTTTCTCTCGATTTGTGCTCGTTTGCGGGTGGAGGGCTGCTTGTGCCATGAGATATGCACCATCTACGGTTACAGCCAACCCCAAAAAATAAAATACAATATCTGACATCTCTGAGATACTTTCCATCTTTCCAAGAGAGTGCAAAGCTAGCGAGTGAACACAGAAACTCGCTAGGAGATTCATGATGTTCTTGTCTGTTTCGTCTTCTTGAGCTTCTCTCGTATCTCACCAACACAAACGAAAAACGCAATAGCGGGGGCGAGGAAATACTACGTATACGTAAGCTCAGGGGGGCAAACTACCACCCTGCGCCCCCGGCTCCGACGCCGCAGAAGCCGGGTTATACGAACCCGGGTTTACACGTATTTCTAGAATACAGGTTTCTTTACGCACGAAATAAAAATAAATACAAAATATACTTATTAGCCCTCTTGTGTACAGCGATTTTAACTATTATAAAAATTGAATTCTTCCCAGTCGGGATTCGAAACTATGTAATAATTGGATTTAATTCCTAAGCATTTTTGTAAATAATAATTTTTATAGTTCCAAAGTAGTTTTCATGATAATTTTGTGCTTATGAGTAACATCGAGAAATTTATCTCACCTGGGATTCGAACCCAGATCTGATCATCATAATCAAGATGTGTGGTGTCAGCTGTCCTAGCGGCCGTGTTGGATCACAAGATGTGTGGTGTCAGCTGTCCTAGCGGCCGTGTTGGATCACAAGATGTGTGGTGTCAGCTGGCCTAGCGGCCGTGTTGGATCACAAGATGTGTGGTGTCAGCTGGCCTAGCGGCCGTGTTGGATCACAAGATATGTGGTGTCCATGTCGAATGTCTAATTAGGACATTTTGCAACAGTATTCGAATCATAATAATATAGCATGTGTTAATTTGGCCAAATCTAAAAATGTCCACATATTAATAGAACGCATTATTTCTACATAGGTATTGCGATTGGGACATTTTGAGATTTTGACATATCGTGGCTCTCATCAATAAGGCTGTAGGGCCTAATTATAATTCTAAATAATTTATTTTTGTATTATTAAATACTTATATTAATATAAATAATGACCATAAAAACCAGCCTTGCCGTGAGTGTTGAGGTTTCCCTAGAGCGACGAGTGAACACAGAAACTCGCTAGGAGATTCATGATGTTCTTGTCTGTTTCGTCTTCTTGAGCTTCTCTCGTATCTCACCAAGCAAACTCCCCGACGACAACGACGACCATAACACCACGACCGATAACCAAGACGATGACGACCGCGACCTGAGAAACCCACCCTTCCCTCCCCCTGCTCCCGTGGCTGGTTCTAATCAGCATATAGGACTTTCCTATCAATATCCCCTAGGCTAGAGGGGGAGTGCATGGCACATTATGACCTAATGGTTGACGAGCCCGTAATCCAAATAAACTCAAAAAACTTCTTTTGCTCTCCTTTTTCTCATTCTTCTCTTCATTTCTAAACATAGCTTTGTTTTTTCAAATTAGCCGATGTAGCCTAGATGTTAGTTTTTTATACTCATTTTAAACGAAAAGATTAAAAATGGAGATTAACATCAGAATACAAAAGGTCATTAACTTGTGCCAGTGTGTGAAAGGTCTGGTGTGGGATAGGGAAATACCTATTCAGTGTAAGATGACACTGTATAAAACCTATTTCATACCGATCCTTACGTATGTATGCAGCAGAAACCTGGACAATGGGAGATCGAGAGGAGAGTCAGATACATGCGGCAGAGATGAGATTCCTGAGGAGCACAGTGGTCAAGATCAGAAGGGATGGTATAAGAAACACGGACATTAGAGAAATGCCGTAGGAAGGACACGGTTGAGAAGTTCTGGATATGAAACGAATAATGGGGGAAAACAGGATGCCCAAGAAAATGTATGACAGAAGGATTGAAGAAGGAAGAAGAAGACGTGGTAGACCAAGAAAGAGATGGAAGGACATAGCAGGACTTGTAGGCTAAAGGAGAGAGCTGGGAAGATGTAAAAGAGATTGATTGTGGGAGGATAGAAAGCATTGGAAAAATTTGATTGCTAAACCCAAGCTGACCCTGCCATAAGCAGGGAACGGCGATGGATAATAAGGATGACATATATATATATGGATTACACTTGCTTTATTCGTTTCAAAGAGTAAACAAATTGAGCTAGTTTGTTTTTCTTTGTTCTCTGTTGGTTACACGTTACTCTTCCATCAAACAGTCTTGCCGCCCCTTCCGCCGTCTCTCGTCCTTCCTGAACTCTTCGCCTGCAACTATAGACAACAATCAGTATCACTTCCTCAGTACCTCTCTCTGTCTCACACACACGGAGGTTGATAGAAAGGGTGCATGGAAAATAGTAGTTATTTCATTTTAAAAACATCTTTGACTGGCCAACGTTTACTATTATAGTACAAAGTACTAGCTGATGATGATCGTGCAATCTGATGATGAAATGTTTTAAGGACTGTAGGAAAGGTTACACTATCTCACCCATCACTCATCCTCTAACTCACCATTACTCCCAACATCTCACCCATCACTCATCCTCTAACTCACCATTACTCTCAATATATCACCCTTCATTCACCCTCAATCTCATCCCTCACTCTCAATATTTTACCTTCACTCATCCTCTATCTCACCATTACTCCCAACATCTCACCTATCACTCATCCTCTATCTCACCCCTCACTCTAAATATCTCACCTTCACTCATCCTCTATCTCACCATTACTCTCAATATCTCACCTTCACTCATCCTCTATCTCACCATTTCAATTCTCACTCTCACCCGTCACTCGCCCATCCTCAACTCTTTCAAAGTTTCAATCGACCTCGCTCAATCTCACCCACTCACCCTTACTTCTCCCCCATGTCTATCCAGTAGTGCGGGAAGTACATTCTTGTAGTGGGTGGTGGTGGTGGGGGGGGGGGTGCAACGAGAAATTTCTATATCTGCCAATGAAACAATAATAGTTGCCGGAAAAGTATTATCCTAGCACAATGACGGGTCTGGGGGTGGATTCCCCAGCTAGTGCGGGTCTGGGACGCATAGCACAAGATTTACTTTTATTTTTAACATTTCAAATGATAGCATTTGGCTAGATTTTAGCGTGCTTTTGTCGAATTATAAAATTGTGAAGATTCACATC
Source organism: Sweltsa coloradensis (assembly GCA_024449915.1). Classification (NCBI taxonomy): domain Eukaryota; kingdom Metazoa; phylum Arthropoda; class Insecta; order Plecoptera; family Chloroperlidae; genus Sweltsa; species Sweltsa coloradensis. The sequence continues at coordinate 28,863 of JAMZAV010004340.1, forward strand.
TAGGTGCCCGTTAGGGCGCCGCAGCCAAGCCGCGGTGCGCTAAGCACTCAAGCACCTTATACACCAAGCAGAGTTGGGGTGATTTCGAGGTGTTACCCAGCCGTCATGTAACGTGATGTGAACTTGAAAACTATCACAATCGAGGGGATTTAGGTACCTGACAACACATGCCAAATTTTATTGGGGTACGATTATTCCTTCTTGGTGAAAAAATGGCTTGAAACATGCTCAAAATCACTTTAAGGATGTTAGCTACTGCTACTGCCTACTACTGCCTACTACTGCTAACATAATACGTCGGCCCGCGATTCTGACCAGACGGGTGGGACTACAATGTTCATATTTTACATGGACATTAAGGTTATAGAATGATAGTCTCTTTTGAAAAAAAAAGTTGAAAAAGTTTGTTGGAAGGCTTCCAAATAAAGGTTTTAAAATAAGCCTTAAACACTTGGCATACAATCAACAAGTAACCATAGTTACTTGACACTTGTTGACGGTATAAGCAGAGTTAGGCGGGAAAGTGCGATACGTAAACAAATAGCGGACATTTAAAATTTTTCTTCTTTGTGTGGAACGAGAAAAGGTGTCATTATACTCTCATAAAACAAATCAGAAACCGTCCCTGGCCTAGGCCCAGATGTGGAAAATTATTTATAATGCAAAAGTGTAGGTCTAAAGTTCCATTTGGCTATAGGACTAGTAAAATTCATACTTACATTACATGTTTGACAAGCCTAGCCAACCCTATGCCAGCACAACATTATGAACTTGCTCAACTGTTTGTTTACATAATTGCAACAATCAAATCATTTCATACAACTTGTCTTTCGATTGGCCGGCGTTTATGAAGGCACTGCCATCTAGAATAAATATAGAACTTTTTCGAGCTCTTTGCTATACGCAAATCTTTTTAAAGTGTTTGGATTTCGTGATACTCTTTCAACCATATAGGGGTTTAATATCAATGCTTTCAACTCACAACCCATGACGTTTTCCACGATACCGTTCAAGAATACCAATTCCTTCGAAAACGAAAACGACTTCGTTTTCAAATTGCGTTTTCAACTCATCTCCCACGAACTCAAGAATTGGGTCCAGTCCTTATACCGTCGTTATACCATGGTTATACCACCTATACCCAGGATGTACATGAATCCGGGTCTAGATATTTTACATCCTATATTGTTACTGCTAATACCATAGAATTTAAATCAACTTTGATAAAAATATTATATTTTAGCAAATAATTTTGTAATGGAACTTGAAAAAATAATGAGATCACACACATAACAAAAACTTGTAGAAATACAGCCAAACCTTACACACTCAAAAGAAATGAGATCTAAAAAAAGGGCCAAGCTCATCTACCCTTCCACATAAACGTACAGTGTCCCATAACAGCATCCTCGAAAAAGCTTGGCAAAATAGAATTTGCATGTTATTACGTTTAAATTAATTAGAAAAAAAGAACTTGGATAAACTATTACGTTAAATTAATAATCGCAAATTCTATTTTGCCAAGCTTTTCGAGGATGCTGTTATGAGACACTGTACGTTTATGTGGAAGGGTAGATGAGCTTGGCCCTTTTTTTAGATCTCATTTCTTTTGAGTGTGTAAGGTTTGGCTGTATTTCTACAAGTTTTTGTTATGTGTGTATTGCTAGTCTACAATGCCCCCCTTCATTTCATAGGGTGGGTGGATGCAGGGGCAAGTGTCACCTCTGCCTCCCTGGCTCCGGCGCCGCTCCCCCCCCCCCTCCACCCCTCTATCACTCTCTCTCTCTCTCTCTCTCTCTCTCTCTCTCTCTCTCTCTCTCTCTCTTGGTTGGATGGAAGAGAAGGCTTAACAGGCCTTAATCCCGCCATCAATAAAGAAGACAAATCAAATCAAATATCTCACCTGTAACGTCCTGACAAACTTGGCGGCGTCTTCATCTAGCACTCGTTCATAGTTGGTGTCAACCTTGGACATGAACCTGAGACAAACGGAAGCACCAATAAGGTTATGTGAGGGGGTATGAGATGGTAAGAGTGGTGTGCAAGTTCCAAGTAAGCTAGTAGTTAGTATAGTAATGTACTGCTCGAGGTCTTAGTAAGCTAGTAGTTAGTATAGTAACGTACTGCTCTAGGTCTAAGTAAGCTAGTAGTTAGTATAGTCACGTACTGCTCGAGGTCTAAGTAAGCTAGTAGTTAGTATAGTCACGTACTGCTCAGGTCTAAGTAAGCTAGTAGTTAGTATAGTCACGTACTGCTCGAGGTCTAAGTAAGCTAGTAGTTAGTATAGTAACGTACTGCTCGAGGTCTAAGTAAGCTAGTAGTTAGTATAGTCACGTACTGCTCGAGGTGTCAGTAAGCTAGTAGTTAGTATAGTCACGTACTCCTCGAGGTTGTCCAGGCGCTGCATCTCCAACTGAAGACGCTCCACTTGCTCTTGACGCCAATTGTTGAGAAACGGAACAAGGTTGTCTGAGGTGATATTTGCCGCTGTAACAGAAATACAATATAAGTGTGTTATTTTGTATGACAGAGGAACACACTGAGATGGGAAGAAGTTATAGCAATGGATATGAAAAGCAGAAATGCAGCTTGGGGAAGGGTTAACCAAGAAAGATGTTGGGAAGAACGAATAATATTGCAAAAACTGGTGAAGGTCCTTAGGGAAGAAGACGTGAAGAGGAAGAATGTGAAGTAGATGATGCAGAGGAAGAAAAAAGATTATGTGGTAGAAGCTTTGATAAGCCGGGGGAGCCAAGAACTGTGGTGGAAACCTCCCAGCCCCTATCCGACTTAGTTGGAAATAGGGCTCGATATTGATTGATTGATTTACATCTAACCTGTGTTTAGATCATCGCTTACTCCGTTATTGGGAAAAGTTTTGAATAAGCTTGTCAACGCTGATAACTAAAGGTGAGAAAAGAAAGGAATATCCATCTCGCCAACATCAGCTAGTAAGTTAAGGGAGTATTTTACTCCGTGAAACGAGAGGTGAGCTCTGACAGTCGTCGGGTACCGACCCCCACCCCTTGACCACCTCCCCGATGACGACGACGACGACGACGACAATGACAACACAATCGATGACATAGACATTGACGACCGCGACGTGAGACCCGCCCCCCTTCCTCCCTCTACCCGTGGTTCTGACCATTCCTCCCCACATTCCCTCTAGGCTAGAGTGGTGCATAAAAACCTAAGGGTGGGCGCACCTTACTAAACAAACAAACAACAAACATTCAATATTGTGTGCTTATAAACAATAACAACAAGCATTCAGTGCGCGTCTGCGCCACTGTATGGGCCTGGGGTGGATTTGGCCCAGAGCATGCCATCTGCTAATCGTAAAAAGCGAGGAAGGCAAACATTAGTTAGTATGTACTAAGGGAGTATTTTAATCCCCAAAACTAGAGGCGAGCTCTGGCAATCATCGTCGGGTTCTCTCTCACACCCCTTGACGACCTGCCCAACGACGAATACCATGACACCACAAACAATGACAAAGCCGACGACGACCGCGACGTGAGAACCCTCCTTTCCTCCCCCTCCCCGTAACTGTTTCTGACTAGCATAGGACTTTCCTCCTCATATCCCCTAATCTAAAGTGGTGCATGTGGTGTATTCAAAGTTCAAACCTCCCGCTTACTTGCCTCGCCACATTTACAAGGCGGTGTTAAAAAGAGTATGGCGTCGCTTCCTTCTGACAATCTCATGCACAACATCATGTAGTAGATTTAGTACAACGTTATATAATAAATGATGCTTTAAAGCTTAACAGAAAATCATGGCTATGCATTATTACGAGCCTTACCTACACCCACATACATACATAACAGTGCATTATAACGCTAACGGTTGACGCGCCCTTAAACTTAATGAATAAAACATGCATTATATATCTAGGGCGACGGTCGTTCGCCCGCAGCCAAACGAACGCGACTGCTTAACGACTAACTCGACCTGTTTACTCCTGTCCAATTTGGGGGGTTTTCAGCTATCTGCACACGCCGCCCCGAAAGATTTATAATCTTGAAACTCGGTATATGACCTGATATGTGGTCCATGACCTACCAAAAAAAAATCAGCTCGATACGATAACCCGTTCTGTGTTAAAAATGTGCCACACTGGAAGTGGGGTGAATTACCGCTCCTCACTGCAAACTACCGATGTATGTAGGCGTCCCACAAGGCTCAGTACTTAGCCCAATTTTCTTTGTAATATTCATCAATGACTTACCTGCAAACTCACCCCAAGTCTACCCAAGCACTTCAGATACCATGGTTCTATTTGCGGATGACGCATCAAGAATCATCTCAACCCAGAAGTCTTCAGATCTTCCAACAGCAGCTAATGCAGCAGCTATCCAAATGAGCCACTGGTGTGACAAAAATCAGCTACTCCTGAACCAATCAAAAACCTCTTTCCTACAGTTCCACACCTACCAGAAACATCTGTCCAGTAGCCCACTCATCCGTTTAAATGGCCAAAGTGTAGTGCAAAGTGACAACATAAAAGTACTTGGTCTACATATCAGTGACAAATTGGACTGGTCAGCCCATATAAACAGTGTGGCCAACAAAATAAACAAAGGGGTCTTTATGTTAAGAGCATTAAGGAAAGCAGTCTCGCAAATCCTTATGCGCCAAACTTATTATGCTTTTGTGTTCTCCCACCTAGTGTATGGGATTATGTTCTGGGGCACCTCTGCCCACCTAAATAGAATATTTATCATACAAAAAAGAGCAATCCGCACATGGTGCAACGTCAAACAACGACACTCATGTAAACCTCTATTCACTAGATTGAACATCTTAACTGTGCCATCCATATTTATCTATGAAACAGCTTGCTTTGTTAAAAAATACCCAAAATCATTCATTCAAAACTCAGAAATACACAATCACTCCACCAGACAAAAGAATAACATACACGTAATAGACCACAACCTCACATTATTTAGTAGAAGCCCTGTTTATGCTGCCACGCAAATATGGAACAAACTACCAACCCAAATAAAAAAGATCGACAATATTTCTAGATTTAAGTATGAACTGAAAAATGTATTATTAAAATACTCCTTCTATTCAGTGAAAGAGTTCCTACAATGGGAGAAAATTACGATGTAACAGCTACAGACTATTCTTATCTAGGTTTAGGTTTAGATTGTTTGAGTAAATTAGCCCATTTAGCATAGGTAGGCCTAGTTTATAGGAATACAATAATGTAGTTAAATATTAGTTATTTTATGTTAATTTTGAGAGCTTACTATAGGGTCTATGTGGACATGTATATTAGCTAATAGCTTATATTATTATGTATACCATCAACTGACTACGAATAAATAAAATTAACATAGTTGAAAACCTTCCGGCTGGTTAGGTGGGTGGTTGGTTGGTGGATTCTGACGGAGAGGAATAATGGCCTACAGAGAAAATGGTACATCTTAGAACTATGAAACTTGGACCACACTTAGATGTACCCCAGACGCAGTTACTTATGCTTTCAAAACCAAAATCGGGTAACAGGGACTGGGGAAAATAAAATTTTTGGATAACAATCAAAACACGTATTAGGGAGTGGTAATTTGTACAAACTTGAAATTAAACACGCTCTAAACCATTATACATATTATTATCTAGCGTCCAAAACACAAGGGGAAAAATTTGTGGGAACCGAGTGCCTTTTGTTTTCAAAACCAAAATCGGATAAAAAAACAAAAAATCAAAAAAAAAATCAAAAAAATCAAAATTTTGGATAATAATCAAAACACGTAATTATTAAGGCGTGGTAATTTGTACAAACTTGAAATTAAACATGCTCTTAACCATTATAAATACCTAGCGCACACAAGGGGCTAAATTTGGGGGGACCGAGTACCTTTTGCTTTCAATACCAAAATCGGTTAACAGGGACTGGAGAAAATAAAAATTTTGGATGATAATCAAAACGCGTATAAGGCGTGGTAATTTGTAAAACTTGAATTAAACATGCTCTTAACCATTATAAATTTTTATTCATCTAAATATTCATGCAATTTTCGTAAATAAAAAGTATTGTATGTTGCCAACAAAGATACGTTGGTTGCCAACTACAGATTGTAAACAAAAACAAAAGATGGTAGCTTTTGTTTTAAGACAATCTGTTTTGAAAGGCACTGTATCCACTGCTTGCTTCATGTATCATGACGAATTTCGTTATTTGCTTCACCCGAAATATTGATATCTAGTTAAGTATTTAGAAAGTGAATCAAACTCCGTCTGAGCCGTACATCCGAGCAATTTAGATGGAAAATTACATTTGAAATTTCCGGCTTTCTTTGAATTATCGTTTACAAGCACGCCTTTATATATGAAACAACAAAAAGATGTGATATCCCCCCCAAATACAAAAATTTGTAAAAGTAAAAAAACGGCAGCCAAGGTCTCCTTCAAAAGTCTTCGGCTGTGAATGCTGTTAGAAATATAGAAGTTGAGCCAAGATTTTATTCTTTCACCCTAGTTTCACATTGAAAAGAAGTAAATCATTTCGCCTGTTGACGAGCGCCAAGCCAACCATTTTCGTGGTAAAAAAAGTAAAAATTTTGAACTCAAAATCATTACTATAAAATAAATTACTTGGTCATTGACTTTTTAGAGTTCTCGTAATGAACCAATTCAATGCCCAAGTATTTTTTTTATGATTTTGAGTTTAAAATTTTTACTTTTTTCTACCACGAAAATGGTTGGTTTGGCGCTTGTCAACAGGCGAAATGATCTTACTTCTTTTCAATGAGAAACTAGGGAGAAAGAATGAAATGCTTGGCTCAACTTCAAAATCTCACAGCATTCACAGCCCAAGACTTTTGAAGGAGAACTTGGCTGCTGTTTTTTTTTTTTACAAATTTTTGTATTTTGGGGGGGGGGGGGAGGGCCTTACTCCAGCGGTCTGATTCTGTAAGATCGTTATGGAAGATAACGATCGTTATCCGGCACTTTAGCGACAATTTTGCGTATCGACTGATTCTGTAAAAATGATATAACGATATCGTTACGGTAGCGATCGCTATGATAACGAGAATGAAAAAGGTGTCGCTATGCTATCCACTGCCCCCTATGGCGGCCGTAGCGACTACCTTACAGAATCAGGTCGATAACGATAATTTATAACGATTGATATTTCATATTAACCGTGATCGCTATCGCTATCATAGCGACTATTTTTACAGAATCGCACTGCAGACTCCAGTGTTCTACTTGTGGCGCACACTTTGGGAACCCCTCAGGACTGAAGGCCCTCTTGATCAGAAGTTTTGCCGAAACTCCGCAAAAGATAAATTAAGAACGGAAATAAGCAAATGAATCCTCGGTTAAATGGCCAGTTGTAGCTCACCGGCAGCTCTTGAGTCTGCCTTTTCGACTTCTATCCTGTTTGCACGCTCCTCTGCGCTGTCATCGAAGAGACGTTTTGGCTGCATCCCCTTTCGCTTAGAGGGCATCTCGTGTACGGCGGGTGCTCTCGCCACCACCTCTTCATAGGTCACCGACACAACCCGATCTAGATAATAATAAGAATTAAAAAATCTTATTTATAGTATTTAAGTACCAACGTTGAATGTAGACCTACATTTCAAGATTTAAAATCAGTTTTAAAAAGTGTGTTTGACAGTTGTGTTTTTTTTCATGTAATCATGGTGAAAGTACCAGGTCCAAATTAAAAAAAAGTAACAACTATTTCGTGTTATTGTTTTCATAAGAAGAGCATTGTGTAGCATCAGAGTCGATAAAGAGGTTTAACGGGGAAACGGGGAAAATTGAAAGCTCTTTTACTAGGATTAATATTTCTCAGCCAAGTTTAGTCAATATGTATGAAATTGAACATGATTGTGTAAAAATTAAATATGGAGGCACCTCTTATAGTACTTGTTCGTAAATTGAGTACAGAAAATAAATAAAAAATACATTTAATTTTCAGGATTTAGAAACTTTTGTAATAGTTAATAACACCCAAATAAATCTGTGTTTTTTAAATTGTTTTATGGTGAATATCGTAAATCTGATATGATAGGGTGCAGAAAATGAAACGAGCTAAACATCAAATAAGTCGTATTATACTGTGATTCAGATAAGGTGGCGGTCGCCGAGGGATCGCAGCACTGTCGTCCACGCACTATGGCCACAGGATCGGCAAAAAGTAAATAAAATAACGGTCTCTAAAACTGCTTTCGGAGAAAAACACGACTATTTTAAAGCCAAGCCTTGCCCAATATATTCTAAATAAAAAGTATTTATGAAGTGTACGAATAAAGTCATGACATTTTGATGCTCCTAAACATTGACATCACATCTGGCGAGGTTGGCATTATAAACAGCTGGAACTTTGGACACAGCATAACCAACAAGGCAAAAAACACTTTCGTAATCGTGATTACTTAAAATCATTATTTCGCTAAAATACTGACTCTGTGGGACGAACTACTTTATTCACAGCTTATAAAATGTTGATTTATGTGATAAAATATCACGATAACATGACCAAATACGGTAGGCCCTACCTAATGCCAGTTGTGTGTAAATTGTCAACGTTGGCGTCCGTGCTCTCGCTTGAACTTGACGGCCGCCAGCTTATCTGGTTCAACCTATAGTGTGGCCATGGAAGATTTAAGTCATTGGTGTGACTTACGCTCGGCAGCGGGTCCAGATGACGTGTTCGAATTGCGATCGGCGTAGCTCAACTTCTGCGTCTTGTCTCGGGAGACTTGGTCTCGCGGAAGAGGCCCCTCTAGCCCAGCCTCAAACTCGGCAAACTCGGTCTCGTCCAGTGCGGACATCGGTCTCACCTGAAAGTGAAACACACTATAGGACCTGTCACTTCTGCGTCTTGTCTTGTCTCGTACGATTGACCGAGAACTAAGTGACGAGCACAACCGTTTCCCCCGTCTAGGCCCGAGGCAGAATTTGGCCCAGAGCATTGCTCTGCTAGTAATAAAAGGCGAGGAAAGGGAAAAAGTCTATCTCGTAAACAGCAGCTAGTAGAAATTGGGGGAGTATATTACTCCCCGAAACAAGCTGCGAGTTCTGGCATTCGTCATTCGTGGAGCTTCCATTGACGACCTCCCCGACGATGACGACCATGACAAAACGAAAGATTACAAAGACGATGACGTCCGTGACGTGAGAACCCCGTCCCCTTTCCTCCAACAATCCGTAGCTGGTTTTGACCAGAATGGGACAATTCTCACCACATCCCCTAGGCTACAGTGGCGCATTATTCCCTAACGGTTGAAGCGCCCTTAATCCAAACAAACTAAAATAGCCCTACCTGTTTGCCCTTTCTTCTTCGCCTCCCCGATGCCCCAGCGTTCTTGGGGCTGGAGGTCCGACTCAAGCCCGGCGACATGGGCGGGGCTGTGTTCGGCTCAGCAAACTAACATAGCCCTACCTGTTTGCCCTTCTTCTTCGCCTCCTCGATGTCCCTCGCGTTCTTGGGGCTGGAGGTCCGACTCAAGGTCGGCGACATGGGCGGGGCTGTGTTCAGGGCTCAGCAAACTAACATAGCCCTACCTGTTTGCCCTTCTTCTTCGCCTCCTCGATGTCCCTCGCGTTTTGGGGCTGGAGGTCCGACTCAAGCCGGCGACATGGGCGGGGCTGTGTTCAGGCTCAGCAAACTAACATAGCCCTACTGTTTGCCCATCTTCTTCGCCTCCTCGATGTCCCCGCGTTCTTGGGGCTGGAGGTCCGACTCAAGGTCGGCGACATGGGCGGAGCGAACGGTTCAGGACTCGGCGTCAGCAGTGTCCCCGAGCCTGATGGCTTCCACAGGGAAGCTCGACGCGACTTCCTCCTTTCGAAAGACTGCAATGATTTAAGACTCGGTTGTCATAACATGGTCAGACGATATAAAGTATTTAACGAGTGTGGGACATCCGAAGTATGTTTTGATTCTGACTAGAGTTATGATTCAACTTTGTTGTAGGTGCCTATTGCCTAAGTCTCATCCTTTGGTGGTGAGAACAAAATACTTGAGGTAAATTCGCTGGGAGATTGCAGACTTACCCCCTTATGTACATAGATTTACTGGCACAAGGTTGCGTTTCGTTAAAAATGGCAGACTTGGGCAAATCCATATGTAAATCATAGGGCTATAAAAACCATTTTTTGCACAAAGGTATAGTTGGGTTAGCAAACTTGCGTCCACAAGTCGCTAGATATTTCGGTAAAGTTGCGGCTATACTCTGGATTTGACGCAAATGTCGAACCTCATTTTTTTGTATCAGAAAATTAATATTTCAACTTTTTTTACCAAGGCCAACATACAAGAAAGCAGGTAACAAAAGTAAAAAATTGAGTAAAAAATAATATAAAATTATGAGCACTACATATGTTGCAGGTTGCCCAAAACACAAAATATATAATTTTTTCTATCTATAGAAATGTTCTTTTAGTGCTACAATAATTTATTCGTGTCGTTTGGGAATGGTTTTTGCTTGCATTTCCTTCATATTGATCTCCAAACATTATCGCCTGAGACAATTCGCCATATTTGACAATATTTGCGTCCGCAACTTTACCGACGCAATATATGAGGGATTTGAGGGGGTTTCAGTTTAATGTTTACATTTCGGTCAGTTTAGGGTTACGGACAGGTCCATTGCTGCCTACTTGATCTGTGCTAGTGCAATACCTGTACAGCAGCCGCCGGGTTCTCGTGCGCCTCCGTGGCCTTGCCGATCTCCACATAGCAGTCCAGGATACGGTCTTCTAAGGCGCTCATAAGCAGTTTCACGTCCTTGTTGTAGGTTCCTCGGCGTGTCTTCACTGATCTGAGAAGCTCCAAGGCCCACGAGAGCTGCGACAGGCCTGGGTAAGAGAACATTCGTTCCACACATACAAGTGGGGACTAAAGCGAATCCGAGACCTCGTAGATGTCTTACTCTTCGATTATGGCTATAACCAACTAGTAGGATGAGCGTAGCGAGCGTAGCGAGCGAAGCGAAGATTCCATTTCACTACACTGGAGAAAAAAATCCGGAATGTTTTTTTTTCTTTTTTTCTTTTTTTGTATTTTTGTGTGTTTGTTAACACGATTCCGGCTAAACCGATACTCCGATTGCGATGAAATTTTATGGAGGCCTTCGAAATCTCTGAACTTAGAACTGCCACGTTTTTGAGCGCAATCGGGAAATTTTTTCTCATAAAAAACGCAATTTTACGATTTTTTTTTTATTTTTAAAAAATTTCTTCGACTTATAACACCTACATGCTTTATCCGATTGTAATGATTTTTTCACAGAACCTTAATTTTATGAATTAAGATATTCGTGTGAAATTTTAGCATAATCGAAAAATTATTTCTCATGAAAATCGTAATTTTACGGGTTTTTTTCTTTTTTAAAACAATTCTTTGACTTATAATACCTACATGCTTTATCCTATTGTTATGATTTTTTTACAGAACCTTCATTTCATGAATTAATATATTCGTGTTAAATTTGAGCGCAATCGAATAATTATTTCTTATGAAAATTGCAATTTTACGATTTTTTTCTTTTTTAAAAATTACGATTAAATTAAAAAATTAAGTTAATTTTTTATTTAATTTAGTTTAATTAAAAAAATTAAGTTAATTTTTTATTTAATTTAATTTAATTTAAAAAAATCTTCGACTAAGTAATGAATTTTTCACAGAACAACAGAAAATCCGCGTAACACATGGCAGCTCAATGCACCATATACGCTCATCCAACAACGCGGCGGGACTTAAGCGTTTTCCTAGTATTTGCCACACCACACTCGCGGCGTTGACGCCAGCATTGGCAAAGCTAAACACACATAACAAAAACTTGTAGAAATACAGCCAAACCTTACACACTCAAAAGGAATGAGATCTAAAAAAGGGCCAAGCTCATCTACCCTTCCACATAAACGTACAGTGTCCCATAACAGCATCCTCGAAAAGCTTGACAAAATAGAATTTGCGATTATTAATTTAACGTAATAGTTTATCCAAGTTCTTTTTTTCTAATTAATTTAAACGTAATAACATGCAAATTCTATTTTGCCAAGCTTTTCGAGGATGCTGTTATGGGACACTGTACGTTTATGTGGAAGGGTAGATGAGCTTGGCCCTTTTTTAGATCTCATTCCTTTTGAGTGTGTAAGGTTTGGCTGTATTTCTACAAGTTTTTGTTATGTGTGTGATCTCATTACTTTTTCAACCATTACAAAATTATTTGCTAAAATATAATATTTTTATCAAAGTTGATTTTAATTCTATGGTATTAGCAGTAACAATATAGGATGTAAAATATCTAGACCCGGATTCATGTACATCCTGGGTATAGGTGGTATAACCATGGTATAACGACTGTATAAGGACTGGACCCCAATTCTTGAGTTCGTGGGAGATGAGTTGAAAACGCAATTTGAAAACGAAGTCGTTTTCGTTTTCGAAGGAATTGGTATTCTTGAACGGTATCGTGGAAAACGTCATGGGTTGTGAGTTGAAAGCATTGATATTAATTAAACCCCTATAGTAGGCTAGATTAGCAGTCTCCTATACCTCCGCACAGGCGCGAGCGTGGCAAATTGAAGACTCAACCGGCCCATTTCAAGATGGCGATTTGGTGTTTTAATTTATGCTTTTTTAATGCAATAAAGTATTTTACTGGATTGTTTGATATGGTTTTAGCTTGTGCAGCATGGTATTAAACAAAAGAAACAATACGAAGTGATTGCATAAGGGAATTTAGTAATCATTTGGTGTTAAAGGCTAGTATGCTTACCTGTCAACCTGGCGGCAATCTTGAGAACTATTTGACCACAAATCGCTCCCATTTGATTAACATGTAAACTGTCATTTTAAGATGGCTTCTAATTGTACCGGAAGTGGACCACCGACTGCTGGTCTAGCCAATTATATAGGATGTCTATGGTTGAAAGAGTATCACGAAATCCAAACACTTTAAAAAGATTTGCGTATAGCAAAGAGCTCGAAAAAGTTCTATATTTATTCTAGATGGCAGTGCCTTCATAAACGCAGGCCAATCGAAAGACAAGTTGTATGAAATGATTTGATTGTTGCAATTATGTAAACAAACAGTTGAGCAAGTTCATATCAGAACAATGTTGTGCTGGCCTAGGGTTGGCTAGGCTTGTCAAACATGTAATGTAAGTAATAATTTTATCTAGTCCTATAGCCTAATGGAACTTTAGACCTACACTGTTGTATTATAAATAATTTTCTACATCTGGGCCTAGGCCAGGGACGGTTTCTGATTTGTTTTATGAGAGTATAATGACACCTTTTCTCGTTCCACACAAAGAAGAAAATTTTTAAATGTCCGCCATTTGTTTACGTATCGCACTTTCCCGCCTAACTCTGCTTATACCGTCAACAAGTGTCAAGTAACTATGGTTACTTGTTGATTATATGCCAAGTGTTTAAGGCTTATTTTAAAACCTTTATTTGGAAGCCTTCCAACAAACTTTTTCAACTTTTTTTTTCAAAAGAGACTATCATTCTATAACCTTAATGTCCATGTAAAATATGAACATTGTAGCCCCACCCGTCTGGTCAGAATCGCGGGCCGACGTATTAGATGTTAGCGCAGTAGCAGTATAGCTAGCAGTAGCTAACATCCTTAAAGTGATTTTGAGCATGTTTGAAGACATTTTTTCACCAAGAAGGAATGGTCGTACCCCAATAAAATTTGGCATGTGTTGTCAGGTACCTAAATCCCCTCGATTGTGATAGTTTTCAAGTTCACATCACGTTACATGACGGCTGGGTAACACCTCGAAATCACCCCAACTCTGCTTGGTGTATAAGGTGCTTGAGTGTGTAGCGCACCGCGGCTTGGCTGCGGCGCCCTAACGGGCACCTAGATTTGAAATACCCTTACCTATTCAATTGACGCCAGCATTGGCAAAGCTAATTTGAAATAACCTTACGTATTCAATTAATTATTTTCTTCTTTGATAGGATGACTCCCAATTATTCCCAATTCACTGAGTCAATGAGTATGGATAAAATAAATAATAAATTCGTATGTAGAGTCTACCTACTCAGTCACACAGGGACATTGAGTTTCAAGCCGACCAAGCTAACCCTGTAGGCGCCGACAGCATCGACGAGTATATGGGTGTGTTTTCAGGCTTTAGAGGCATCTAAAATACATGGGTCGATGATGGTGTTATATTTTGTTGTATGTGCAGGTAAACGAATGCCCCAGATCTACTGGATTAAAAGCAAGGATGAACCCTGCCCAATGGACTCAAAATCACGATAAAATCATGATGGTAAGGTAGGCTATAGTGATTTTTTGTAAATTTACCTAGTTACTTTACTATCTTAATTGTGAGTGTGATTTGAGAGCTTATTGATGTCATCGTGTATGAATTGAGTTGAAATGTTTATAGAGAGTGATTCCGATGTTCGACGCATGGAGATGTGAGGACCCACCTAGCGGCGGCTTATCCTTGAACCTGGGCGAACACATGCAGAAGATGATGGCGAACGTGTGATCGACCAGCAGCCAATAGGGAGGCATCCTCACTTGGCTCGTGGTCTCGGGCATCACCTCCGCGCCGTCGGCCACGAACAAGTACGGCCGGGGGACGAAGTCGAAGCTGCTGGCCCTTCTGCTTCCGGTTCCGGTGTCTTCTAGGGAGGACTCCGGCGACTGAAGCAGAACCAGCCCGCTGCTCTCGTCCTCGTACGTCGGCCTTGACCCGTTTGAGGAGTACGAGGTGTCCGGGGTGCGGGGGTCGAAGAGGATGAGGTCTTCGTCGGGTAGGATGAACGGGTCTGTAGGTCCCGTTCCAGCCTTGCCGCTGTTAGTGGACAGAGAGAGTGAGTGAGTGCGAGGCGTCGCGACGCCAAGGTGTCAGGGTCGGGCGGGATGACGTCGTGCGGTGATGCTCTTGCCGCCGCTGCTGTTGAGTGGACAGAGAGAGAGAGAGAGAGAGAGAGAGAGAGAGAGAGAGCGAGAGCGAGCGAGAGAGAGAAAGAGAGAGTGTGCGAGGCGTCGCGACGCATCGTTCTATCATGTGGTACTCGGGCCGACGCATGGAGCTCAACCAACTGGTAAGTCGTATGCTTTTTTTCAACGTGACAAACATTTAGTATGAACCCAAACTGCATCATTTTTTCCCTTGAGACTATCGGAAGTCATTACCGATAGTGTAGGCTTGTGCGCTTAGATCTTGACCCTCATTCAGGAGGTCCCGGGTTCGAATCCCGTCGCGACCGGCTATCTCGAATGAAGTTAATGCGAATGCAAGGGATTTTTAGTCCTCTTAAACAACCCTCGGACATCCCTTCACAATTGTCCTATCCGCAGCCAAGGTTTACCTAGTAGTAGGGGTTTGCACCCTAACTGGTTTAACTCTCACGGTAACCCTCTTCAGGTGACTAACTTGTTTACTAGGGTGCTAGTGTTTTGTGAAGGGAATGTCCGGGGACTGAAGGAAACCTCGAAAAACACTTTCAGTCAGGATTAACGGTGGCGGGTTTCGACTCCGTGACCTCCCTAAGCAGAGTCCCGCGCTAAGCATGGGCTATCATTGTCAGACCCGAGTCCTACTTTAAGTTAGGCCTACGTGTGTTTACTTTTGTCAGCAACGGACAGGATATAACACCAAAGAGGTAATTTTTAGTAATTTTCCAAACTTGTGTTGGAGAAAATTATTAGAAATATTGATATATGATCTGATCGTTACTTGCGCTTATCCTTTATAAATTCATTTAAAAA
>JAMZAV010004341.1:0-53904 GCA_024449915.1 Sweltsa coloradensis
AAAAATCGAAAGAGAAAAATGTTCTTTTTTCCTCGCCGGTAAGTGAAATTGAAGTCTTCGCTTTACTCGTCCAACTGTTTATTTGTGATTTATTGTGTGTGTTTGTGTAATGCTAATTTCTCTTCATAAGTTCTTATTTATGATTTTACTATTCTCTTTGTTTGTTCATTATTGCTTTGGTTATGATTGGATGAGCGAAGCGAAGATTCCATTTCACTTTTCATTTCAATACTCAATTATTCAATTCAAACAACTTCAATTCTCAATACCGGTACTAGTATACCATACTAGTACTAGGCCTATACATATAACTTGATTCTCATTGAAATTCTCATTCTATTTGATTATTCATTTTATATTTAGTAAATTTATAAATTTACCTTGTCCTCCACTACAAACTATCCCTTATAGATCCGTACCATAAGCCCTACACGTATATTTTAAATTCAAAACTAATACCTATTAAACATAAAACAATAATAAGTTACATAATCATATCATACCATATGCTAGCGTTTTATATTATTATACATCCTAATTAACATCGTATTGTATTATATTATATCATATCAATTACTCATTTCATTTTTTCATTTCATTATTCAATTAATCAATTCAAACAACTTCAATTCTCAATACTAGTATACCATACTAATAATACATATAACTTGATTCACATAAAATACACATTCTATTTGATTATCCATTTTATATTTAGTAAATTTTTAAATTTACCATGTCCTCCACTACAAACTGCCCCTTATAGATTCGTACTATAGGCCCTATAATCCAGTCCCTGGCCATAAGACCCGTAGGAATTTCGACCTCGATGGAATTTTTCTTCTGATCCTATTAGGGTATACCTTAGGGATAAAAAAAAATCTTGGGTAGACATCTGGCATTACGGGCCTAAGTTTTTTACGACGCCATCTTGTTTTGGGCATATACATATAGTACACGCTCTAGGTTTTCATACATTTTCTATACTTTTGATTATAGATGTAATAAATCTGACGTTATATTTGGATTCTTCATAAAATTTCAAATAAAATAAAACTAATTTGGTCTTCCTGGGTACATTGTAGGATTATTTTTAGGGAATAACATATTATTAGTTCTGCATATAGGTGCACTAATACACACATACAATCCCTGACCATAAGACCCGTAGGAATTTCGACCTCGATGGAATTTTTCTTCTGATCCTGTTAGGGTATACCTTAGTGATAAAAAAAAACTTGGGTAGACATCTGGCATTCCGGAACCAAGTTTTTTACGACGCCATCTTGTTTTGGACTTATGTATAAAGTGCACGCTCTAGGTTTTCATACATTTTCTATACTTTTGAATACAGCTATAACAAATCTGACATGTGATTTGGATTCTCCGTTACATTTCCAATTAAATAATACTAATTTGGTCTTCCTGGGTACATTTTGCGGCTATTTATTGGAAAATAAAAAATAAAATTTATCACAAAAATTGTATATTATTTTTTATTTATTTTTTAACTCGTCATGGAATGCAAGTGGAATGAATAGACTGCAACTAATTTTACAATTAATAATACACAAATATAAAAAAAAAACTTGGGTAGACATCTGGCATTCCGGAACAAAGCTTTTTACGACGCCATCTTGTTTTGGGCTTATGTATATAGTGCACGCTCTAGGTTTTCATACATTTTCTATACTTTTAAATACAGCTATAATAAATCTGACATGTGATTTGGATTCTCCGTGACATTTCCAATTATATAATATTAATTTGGTCTTCCTGGGTACATTTTGCGGCTATTTATTGGAAAATAAAAAATAAAATTCATCACAAAAATTATTATTTTTTATTTAATTTTTTTACTCGTCATGGAATGCAAGTGGAAATAATGGCGTTTTCCATTGGCATGCACTCGGCGAGTGCAGAGATGTCAGTGTTGTCGACTTCCACTTGAATAACATTGCTAAACTGAACAAATGTAGAGACAAGTGACGATTCTGTGCAGACTAGGGCGCACTAGTGCGACCTTAAGAGGGATTAAGAGGGTGGATTTGGGTTGATTCTATTGTTGTAACAAAAGAAGAATCGTTGCATGTCCAAAATATAGTATCCTAGCAGCAAACAGCATTGTATTTGTTAAAGAAACAACAAAGTGTAATTAATAATAATTTAATTATATTGTTGAAGATGAAAGTGATAGAAGTAAATGTGATATTATATAATGTGGTAAGTTTTTTAAGTTTTTTTTTTTACTCTTTTGAGGGCGAATGATTCGGACAATGACAGATAAAAAGGTAATTGTGGGGGGGGGGGGGGGGGCTGAAATTATGTCGAGGTGTAGCACTAAAGGCAGTGACTGTAGATATATCTAAATGCATCATATGCCTAATATATCAAACAGGACAGAATTTAAAGGGGCTAAAAACCCCAAAAAAATATTTTTTACCACGTGATCTATAGCACAATACTACACTTAAATCACCGTTTAAAAAAAGATATCATGTTACTGTGATTTAACACGAATTTTTTAATTTTTTTGATCCAGAAATTGGCAAAAATTGGTGTTTTGGGAAATTTCTTAAATTGGCTTTAACCGGCTTCTTTTTCGCTCCACATAGATAGTAGAGCGTAGTACCAATCTAAAATGCCCCTTAATAACATCGTGTCTTGAAACTGTGCCCAAACATACCCTCAAACACACAAAAATATGCATTCCAAAATCACACCCCACTTTGGTAATCAGCATATTTTGACCGAACTACTTGCCCAAATTACAAAACAAAATATAGAGAATTTACAGAAAAGGCTGTAGAGTACGTCAATAATGGCCAATATTTAAATAATTTTTCTGTTAATTGCTAAATTCATTAGTAGTTAGCCCGAATGAAATATATTTTTTGAGTTTAGCGGTTAAATACCCCTTTAACTTCTACCCTAGAAGAAAGACGCAACATTTTAAAATATTGTCTTTTCTTATTTCTGCGGCTGATAAAATGGTGTGTCTTCCTTCCAAGGAAGTAGTTAAATTCTGTCCTGGTTGATATATTTGGCATATGATGCATTTAGATATATCTACAGTCACTGCCTTTAGTGCTACACCTCGACATAATTTCAGCCCCCCCCCCACAATTACCTTTTTATCTGTCATTGTCCGAATCATTCGCCCTCAAAAGAGTAAAAAAAAAAACTTAAAAAACTTACCACATTATATAATATCACATTTACTTCTATCACTTTCATCTTCAACAATATAATTCAATTATTATTAATTACACTTTGTTGTTTCTTTAACAAATACAATGCTGTTTGCTGCTAGGATACTATATTTTGGACATGCAACGATTCTTCTTTTGTTACAACAATAGAATCAACCCAAATCCACCCTCTTAATCCCTCTTAAGGTCGCACTAGTGCGCCCTAGTCTGCACAGAATCGTCACTTGTCTCTACATTTGTTCAGTTTAGCAATGTTATTCAAGTGGAAGTCGACAACACTGACATCTCTGCACTCGCCGAGTGCATGCCAATGGAAAACGCCATTATTTCCACTTGCATTCCATGACGAGTAAAAAAATTAAATAAAAAATAATAATTTTTGTGATGAATTTTATTTTTTATTTTCCAATAAATAGCCGCAAAATGTACCCAGGAAGACCAAATTAATATTATTTAATTGGAAATGTCACGGAGAATCCAAATCACATGTCAGATTTATTATAGCTGTATTCAAAAGTATAGAAAATGTATGAAAACCTAGAGCGTGCACTATATACATAAGTCCAAAACAAGATGGCGTCGTAAAAAGCTTTGTTCCGGAATGCCAGATGTCTACCCAAGTTTTTTTTTTTATATTTGGGTATTATTAATAGTAAAATTAGTTGCAGTCTATTCATTCCACTTGCATTCCATGACGAGTAAAAAAATAAATAAAAAATAATATACAATTTTTGTGATGAATTTTATTTTTTATTTTCCAATAAATAGCCGCAAAATGTACCCAGGAAGACCAAATTAGTATTATTTAATTGGAAATGTAACGGAGAATCCAAATCACATGTCAGATTTATTATAGCTGTATTCAAAAGTATAGAAAATGTATGAAAACCTAGAGCGTGGCCTTTATACATCAGTCCAAAACAAGATGGCGTCGTAAAAAACTTGGTTCCGGAATGCCAGATGTCTACCCAAGTTTTTTTTTATCACTAAGGTATACCCTAACAGGATCAGAAGAAAAATTCCATCGAGGTCGAAATTCCTACGGGTCTTATGGTCAGGGATTGTATGTGTGTATTAGTGCACCTATATGCAGAACTAATAATATGTTATTCCCTAAAAATAATCCCACAATGTACCCAGGAAGACCAAATTAGTTTTATTTTATTTGAAATTTTATGAAGAATCCAAATATAACGTCAGATTTATTACATCTATAATCAAAAGTATAGAAAATGTATGAAAACCTAGAGCGTGTACTATATGTATATGCCCAAAACAAGATGGCGTCGTAAAAAACTTAGGCCCGTAATGCCAGATGTCTACCCAAGATTTTTTTTATCCCTAAGGTATACCCTAATAGGATCAGAAGAAAAATTCCATCGAGGTCGAAATTCCTACGGGTCTTATGGCCAGGGACTGGATTACTACACGTATATTTTAAATACAATACTAATTCCATTTCATAATCATTAATTATATCATATCATATGCGAGTGTTTTATATTATTATTCATCCTAAATAACATTGTATTGTATCATATCAAACCAATTACTCATTTCATTTTATCATTTCAATACTCAATTAATCAATTCAAACAACTTCAATTCTCAATACTAGTATACCATGCTAGTAATATACATATAACTTGATTCACATGAAATATGCATTCTATTTTATTATTCATTTTATACCATGTTTTAGCCTAAGAACTATTCACTACCTCTTCACGAAGAGGTGTATATACTTGTACCATGTATTAGTCTAAGTGAATAAAGGTCTACTCTACTCTACTCTACTCTACTCTACTACCGTTGAGTGACTAATATATATTAGTCACTCAACGCTACTACACTGGAGAAAAAAATCCGGAATGATGATGATATGATTTCTTTCTTTCTTTCTTTCTTTTCTTTCTTTCTTTCTTTTTTTTTGTGTTTTTGTGTCTGTTAACACGATTTCGGCTAAACCGTTTCTCCAATTGCGATGAAATTTTATGGAGGCCTTCCAAATCTCTGAACTTAGAACTGCCACTTTTTTGAGCGCAATCGAAAAAAAAATCTCATAAAAATTGCAATTTTACGATTTTTTTCGATTTTTAAAAATTTCTTCGACTTATAACACCTACATGCTTTATCCGATTGTAATGATTTTTTCACAGAACCTTTATTTTATGAATTAATATATTCGTGTGAAATTTGAGCGTAATCGAAAAATTATTTGTTAAAAAAATCACAATTTTATGCTTTTTTCGTTTAAAAAAACTTACGCTCATCCATCAACGCGGCGGGACTTAGCGTTTTCCTAGAATTATAATCAATGTATTTTCAATGGTATTTTTCTGCCTAGATGGTCTGGTTGCGGCCATGGTGGAGCTCGCAAACTTGAGTTTGCTGCTGTATCATTGCTGTGATCAGTTTTGCTAGACCAATTTCAAATAATTATGTTTTTTAACCTCATATTCGTTTGAGTGGATCGTCTATAAAAATTACTTTCTTATTTTTTATTTACGTTTTTCATTTTTGATGATTTTTTTCCTTTCTTTTCTTTTTTCCCGCCCCTTTTTTATTTTTAATATCCTTATTGAATTTGTTCCAATGCATTGTTGGGTAATTATGCCGTATAGCGCCTCACGCGAAAATCACCATAATTTTCACCCAAAAACACAATTTTCACTGTGAATCACATAATCAATAATGAAATCACGATTTACAATAAACGAAATTTATTTTCAAAAGCATTTACAAAGTACTAACCTCTTATATATGACTAGGCCTACGTAGTGACAGTAGCTGCACTGAGCAGCCATTTTAATGTAAACACACACAAGCCATGTACCGACTGTTGAAACATAAACTGAGAACACTTTAGACAATAAAACACCCGAAATTCTTTCCGTTACGGTACTTCTGTACTGAATAATTTATTATTTTCTTATATTTAATAGGGGGCTTTGCCCCCAACCCCCACCGGGGCTTCGCCCCTGGACCCAGCTAGTCTTACATAAGTGGGCAGCCGCACCTACAATAACAATTGACTTGATTGATTGATTGATTGGAAGCGGGGTACCCTACGGTAGTTTTACCAAAATGACAGTTGGCAACCATGCTCCAACATGGCGTGATGACAACGTATTATACAACAACACATAAACACAATTGAAATAACATAAAAATGGGAAGATACTCACCTTTTACACCAAAAACAGTAATAAATGGATAAAGGTAACATAATAATGCTTTTCAATGTCTTTTTGGGGATTTTTTTGGTGATTTTCGCGTGAGGCGCTATACGGCATAATTACCCATTGTTGTTGTAATATAACTATTTCAAATATTTACTTAACTGTAGTTCATTGTTGTGTCTGCATCTATGTAGTTATATTTATTTTGTTGTCCTCTTTAGTTTTTAACTGAATAGAATAGACGTTAAATAAATAAATAAAAACAAAAATAGATAATAATAGTTAAATCCTTTTTTAATATGTTACCAAAATTGTTGTGTTTTAACTTTTAATGCATTGCCATTGTTGTAATATTACTAGTATTTCAAATATTTACTTAACTGAAGTTCATTGTTGTGTCTGCATCTATGTAATTAGATTTATTTAGTTGTCCTCCCTCCTCTGTTAATCAGTTTTTTTAACTGAATAGGATAGACGTTAAATAAATAAATAAATAAATAAATAAATAAATAAATAAATAAAAATACAAAATAGGTAGGCCTATATAATAATAGTAAAAGCAAATTTGGAAGTTTTAAAATTAGTATGACAACAGTCACTACGTATATCACAGCACTCAATCCGAATTGACTCAAGTCGGTTCGAGTTCAATTCGGTTTGAGTCTCTTGATATACACACTCAATTCGCATTGAAGTCAATCCACTTTCCAAAGTGGACTGACATGAGTAAATTGCTTGATATACAGTTCAATACGCATTCAATACGGATTGAAAACTGCCTTAGAGATTTAGATTTCAGTGAATACCATTATTAGGCAGGCGGTGTTTATTACATGTTTACGCATGTTTACAATAAAATGGCGTCTTGGAGGCTTTAATGAAGACATTAGGCTTTATAATATTTACATAGCTGTAGGTAGAGATACAAGTACATAGTATTTTCAAGTGTTATTCATAGAATCTTGTAGCATGAATATAAACTGCCACAACAACAACTTCAATTCGAATCGAAATAGGATTGAGGAAGTCGTTTCGAATGTCCGTGATATACACTTCAAGTCAAACCGAATTGAACTCAAACCGAATTCAGTCAATTCGGATTGACTGCTGTGGTATACGTAGTGACTATAATATTAATAAGGCTCTTCTGATACCTTTAAATTTTGTAAAATGTTAATAATTTGAAGTGAAATGGTTAAAAATCAATCAAATGGAAATTAAGAAAAGAAAAATTTAAAAAAAAAACGTCAAAAAAGAAAAACAACAAGAAAAATGGTCGTCTCAGAAATATCAACTTTGTAACCAAATAACTATACAAAATACAACTTAATTATTTCTTCCATTTTACTGCATTGGTACCGTAGTAAGGATGGCACAAGTTGAGATGAAAAATTAAAACTAAAACAGATGATTTTGTTGTTGGATGAGCGTAGCGAGCGAAGCGAAGATTCCATTTCACTACACTGGAGAAAAAAATCCGGAATGTTTTGTTTTTTTTTCTTTTTTTCTTTTTGTATTTTTGTCTGTTTGTCCGCACGATTCCGGCTAAACCGATACTTCAATAGGGAATATTCCACTTCCGCCAAATACTGTACGAATAGACTTTTTAGAAGAAGTATTTCGTCCCGATTACAAATATGTACTTTGTTTTTCCGTGAAATAATAATCCAGTGATTTATAGCCGTTTTAAAAGCAGCACTTTTTTAAAGCGGCAAAAACGACTGTGACGTCAGAACTGTGTTGATCCAACGCCGTCTGGATAAACATACATCCAGACCAAAGATGTTGGAATAGTATTATCAGAGTCGATAAAGAAGTTTCCCCGTTGGGGAGGTCCTCCAACTCCCTATACCGCCCTGGGTTAAATAAAAAGTCGGTTTTTGGCGTTGGGAATCTAACGTTCCGCGCGACTCTGTGTGACGATTGATGGAACTACTTCAATAAAAGTACGTCACTTTTCTACTAGTAGTTAACAGTCGATGACGACAAATGGCGGAAACGTCAAAATATTAAATACGATCGAATGTAGGCGAATGTTTTGGCATAAAGCAAACTCTCTTTATTAATGAGGATATTTGTGATGGAGTAGACCTAAGCTTAGGAGCTAGGCCGACAATATGTATTGTTCAAGATTTCGATTTGAGTGCCAAGGGCGTACTTACGTCTGAAAACTGTATTGTGGCCTTGGGCCTAGGCTACACTTACGTCCGTTAGGCTTGAACAAGGCATATCTCAAATTATTTCGCACGAAAATGTCAGTGACGCCTGCGCAACACTTTATAGTACAATAATAAATCAAAAGTAAATCGTTTTAAAAGACTAGGGCCCAGGGCTAATATGATTGAAATAAAATTGAAGTTTGACGTTTCGTCTGTTGTTTGTTGATTTCAGCGTCACTGCACATCGATAATCTACTGACCGTATTTAGCGTGCAGTGCTTTTATTAGTTTCACATTGGCCGCTCTCAGCGCGCAGGACGTTAGATTCCGTTTGACTTGGGAGTAAGGGGACCTCCCCAAAGGGGAAACTTCTTTATCGACTCTGGTATTATAGTAGGGTCGAGATATACATCAAGACGGCGGTGTTTTAAACAAAGCAGCGCCTAGCGTAGCCTACAGTAATGTAAACAGATGGCGGACATTTTACATTTAACGCCTAGCCGGAAAACGAGCAAAGTTGACATTGCAATCAAAAATCAAAACTGAAACAGTCCTAGGTCTAGGCCTAGACGTAGAAAATTATTTATAATACAACAGTAGGCCTATAGGCCAATCGTTCCTGTAGGATATAGGCATTGGTATGTGAATACTAAAATTACTCACTTGACAAGCCCTAGGCTTAACTTGCCAATCCTAGGCCTGCACGTTCATGTCTGACACACATCCCGCACAAAAACCTTACTTTGATGACTAATTAAAGCCTATTGTAGATAAAGAATACCGTGATAGTCCTAGGCTATGCAAAAACTCAAGACAAAATGCTCGTTATTCTTTATCACAATGATCTCGCGAAATCTCCTGTCACATACGAAAAAAGAAAAACAAAAGACGGTGAAAATGTACATCCCTGGGCCCCTATTCAGGTTGTGTTCCGCAAAGGCGACCAGAACGACCAGTCTGCGACCAATGGAATTTAAGTAAACACAATTTGCACCAATGACAGATCAGATTTGCAAGAAACGTATGCGATGCGTTGCTGTTTTGACTGTTGTGGTCGAGACCAAGAAGCCCACAGTTTTATTCCGGTCGTGGGTTGGTCTTTGAAGAAAGCGCGGTTATTTCAAATTCTTTCATTGAAAATCATGGAATAATGTCAACTACCGACAATGTTTCTGTAACTACACATGGGTAGACAATAAATCATTCATTCTTTCATTCAAATCATTCATTTATTTAGTAAATGATATGATTTATGTAACATTTTAACGAGATATCACAACTTTTCATTAAAACACGGCCTTGTAGAAGCACGCACCATTTCGGAGCCAAGGCAGTCCTCAACAATCAGACGTTGAGTGAAACCATGAAAATAACAATACCCAGTCGAGCCCAGAATGGTCGACCGGTCGCTTCTACGGAACGCAACCTCAGTAACTTCACGGGTTCAACTCTGTCACGGGACCGACTCCGTCGAGGTCGAAAGGTATGATTTACATGGCAGTGGACGGTCAAATGTGAACAAATGATTCACAGTCAGTTGTCAAATATTCGAAATGACATAGATGTGTGTATTATTTCCAATCGGGGAGAAATTGGATTTAAATGGTATAATTTTATGAAAAAAGGGAACGCACGGGACTCTCAGGGGTAGGCCCTTACTAGAGGTAGGTTTTCTTTGAGCATACTATTGTTATTCGTTTGAGAAAGTTAATAATCTGGTTGTGTTTACGTGTAGGCCAAGGCTTATCATCCACCATTTTATACAAATATAACCGAGTCGGACTCGGTTGTCACGGATTATATCGCAACGATATCGACCTCAACTGGGTCGATCACTTACAACAGAGACGATTACCGTTGGAAACGCCCGGGTCCAACTCCGTCAGAGTTATAGAATCGCAGTCCTGTGGAGTTGTTTGTGTTGAGCGGATGGGCGAGCACCGCCGTCTGTATGTAAATATGTACAAATATACGTACATTTAGTTTCCAATTGGCCTTGACTCAACACAGTTATGACGTAGTACCGTCCAAAGATGGCGCACGCTCGTTTTTGGCGCGCAAACTGGGGGACCCATTTAATTCTTGTTTAAATTACACAAAAAACATTTTTTTTTAAATAAAAAAAAGTGCAGTGACTATTAAGACATGAATAAGAATTAAAATAAAATATAAAATATTAAGTGGAATATTCCCTATTGCGATGAAATTTTATGGAGGCCTTCGAAATCTCTGAACTGCCACGTTTTTGAGCGCAATCGAAAAATTATTTCTCATTAAAATTGGAATTTTACGATTTTTTTCGATTTTTGAAAAACTTCTTCTACTTATAATACCTACATGCTTCATCCGATTGTTATGATTTTTGCTCAGAACCTTTATTTTATGAATTAAGATATTCGTGTGAAATTTGAGCGCAATCGATAAATTATTTCTCATGAAAATCGAAATTTTACGGGTTTTTTCATTTTTTAAACAGTTCTTTGACTTATAACATCTACATGCTTTATCCGATTATAATGATTTTTTCACAGAACCTTAATTTTATGAATTAATAGATAAGTGTTAAATTTGAGCGCAATAAATATACATATATATATACATACATATATATATAATAATTACCAAAAATTATTTCTTATGAAAATCGCAATATTACGATTTTTTTCTTTTTTTAACAATTGCAATTAATTTTTTAAAAAAATTAGTTATTTTTTTATTTAATTTAATTTAATTTAAAAAAATTCAACTTAGTAATGATTTTTCCACAGAACAACAGAAAATCTGCATAACACATGGCAGCTCAATGCACCAATTACGCTCATCCAACAACGCGGCGGGACTTCAGCGTTTTCCTAGTTTGACAACAACAACAACACGCAGCAATATGAAGATCGTTTGTTGCGATCTTTAAATCGATCTGCGCAGTGTGCAGTGCGCACAAACTGAAGCCTTGACTTTGAGCTTGACAGCAGCTGACAGTGGATATTTTGAAGTCAAAAGCGAATTGTTATTTTTAGTGCTCAATGGTGTTGCCGTGTTGGTGTAAAGAGGTTAAGTCGTAGCATCGTATGATATTCTTACAGGTTCATTTTGACTGAGAAAATACCATCGTGTAAACTGAACTCGCCTAGCCCCTAGGCCTACCTCTGTAGCCTTGTAGGCCCTACGTAACCTCAAAATAACAAGCAGCAAAAGAAGTCGACGCCTAGAACCCTAGAACCTAGGCCTACTACGCCTACGCAGATTCTACCCGACGCAAGTATCTTCTGTACTAGGCTAAGCCTAGGCCTAGCCCTACATAAGGACCTCGGTATTAAGTAGGCTTAGGACCAAGTTCTTCAACCCTAGGCCTAGGCCCTACACCCTAGGCGGTAGCCCTACACAAGACCTTCCGGAGCTAGGCCTTGCCCAAGTAGGCTCTACCAGGTCCTAGCGTCGCCGTAGGCCTAGGTAATCATCTTCTTCCAGCTTTGACACACAGTTGTAATAGAAATGGCTGTGAATAAGTCCAAAATCCCTAACGATGACAACTCGCAAGTAGATAAAGTTGATACTCGACGCTACATTGACAAACTGTTGGGGGATATAAGCAAGACTACGGCTACGAAGCAGATGCTATTAGGAACATCTACAGGATGGTTGACTGGACAGATTGCAATGCGAACGGGCAAAGTCGTTGCGTTTGTTGCTGGCAGCGGAATCATTCTTCTTCAAGTGGCCAACCAAACTGGCTACATCAAAATCAACTGGGATAAAATCTTCAAGCGGATCGACAAGGTCAGTGATCAGGTCGAAGAAGCAGTTACAGGATCTGGCCCTACTGTCGTTGAAAAGGTTGAACGCTACATGGACCGCAAGATTGACAATGTTGAAGACAAACTAAAAAAGGGTGAAAAGAAAGTTAAAAATTGGTACTCCAAGTTTGTTGGTAAAGATAGTACTTATAAACTTGAAGATATTAACACGTTTCTCCTCTCATTTGCGGCAGGTGTGGCTTTGGGAATCGCGACTAGTTAGGGGTTCATTCTAGGGAAATGTCTAGGCCTACCATCGGCCTATCCCTTGGCTCATTTGACTGTTGAAGGATTATACTGATAGGCTTAGCTAGGCTCTATTAGATTTGTTTTCAATGTAGTCTATGTAAATTTGTAACCGGGCCTAGGCCCTAGGCGAGGCTAGTCAAGACTTGATTGTAGAGAGTGTGATTTCTTGGCTAGGCTAGGCCGTATGTATTTAATAATTTCTAATCTCATTGTAGCATTGGATTGGATAGCATGAAAGCCTCTTGGTTTGTAGGCATTGATCAAGCTTTGTTTTATAGTTCTAGGTAGCCTAGCTTTCTCCTTGAGAAACGAGGTCCCAAAAGGGTAGGCCTACCTGGACCTACATAGGTAGGCTACCATCCAATACCTAAAGAACCTTTTAATATTATTTTGGAATATATTGTAGAGTCCTACATCTAGATCTATGTTAACTTAACAATAAAATTTTCCTTGAGGCTTCTAGGGCCTAGGCCTATTTTATGAGAGTCCTACCAAGGCCAATTGTAAAATTCTAGGCCTTAAGTTTTCAAAATATTCTAGGCGACATAGGCCTAACTAGGCCGTAGTAGGCCTACCGTAACAATTATCGACCTATTGATCAATCAATGGGTTTTACGGTCTGTAAACCTTGTCTAGTGTAAATTAACAAAAATAAAATTTGTTCAAAAGCAGTTTGATGTTGTTTAGTATTACTTATTCATTACTAATTACTAATTAGAAAAATTTAATTTAATTCAGGAATTAAAAAATCCATCGGGGTTCGAACCCGAGTCTCCCACATTCCGGGCAGGTGCCTTAGCCAACTAAACCACAGAGACGGTAACTATTTAACTTCTCAATTGCACCATTATAGAACAATGGATGGAACAATAAAGCATCAAAAAACTGTTGCTGTTGAACTGACCAAACAATTTATAATGTCATTACCTTACGCTGGTATGAGCAAGGGTATATTTCTCGATTTGGATCATCGGGAAACACTCCGTAGTGGAATGTTTATATTTAAATACAATTCAGAAATTACAAAATCCATCCCGATCGGGGTTCGAACCCGAGTCTCCCATTCCAGGCAGGTGCCTTAGCCAACTAGACACAGAGACGGGAACTATTTAACTTCTGAATTGTAGTTACATTATAGAACAATGGATGGAACAATAAAGCATTGAAAAACTGTTGCTGTTGAACTGACCAAACAAACATTATTTATAATTATGGTCATTAGGCTACCTTACGCTGGCTGGTATGAGCGAGGGTATATTTCTCGATATGGATAGTTGGGAAACACTCCCGTAGGTGCAATTGTTAATATTTAAGGCTTTATGTCCCCATAGCGCTCTGAATGTGCATATAGGTCTACTAAATATTTTTTTAGGCAATTTTCTGTCGTCGAAAATCTTCCAAATTACCCAGTTGGATAGACGAAGGATTGAAATTTGTCATACTATCTTTACAATAGCATACATTGTTTCGATTTTAAATCGGACTCATTAAAGAAAAACAAAAGAAATGAACGGCTCATGAGATAAATATGTTTTTTTCACACCATATTTTAAATACTATTACCAGTTGCACCAGGAAGTAGGCCCTATCAATATTCTCATCAATATACCGAAGACTCCCAAATCAATATAAACAGTTTTCGTGCATTTTAATAATGTACGTCTATGAGCTCGCGCTCTGGGTTTGTGTCAATATTAGGAACTCTGTGAACATTCCTTCCAGACAGACAAAAGAGCAGCCGAAGAAAGGCGAGCCAAGCGGAGCTCTTGACTCTTCTACGGGTTGCAGTTCCAGGTAAAAGCAAGTCTCTTGTCGTGTTATGAATGGCATGAGACTACAATGACTATATAAAATAGTTTTCAACTACCATGTCCAAACAGCTTTTTCTGGTCTGAACAAGAAGAAGAAGAGTTTTAGATTTTGAATCTCAGAATCTGCCATCTCAAAAGACCGAATTGAAGTCCTCTTCTCTTTGGGCTACATAATTTATAATTATAATTTATTTTTAGCACATACATACTAATAATCAAATATATCAATCAATCAATGTCCCAGAAGGACAAAGCGCGTCGTGGATTAAGGTAACAACTTTAAATTAGCTGCAGTTGTCATCAGCAGGTGAAAAGTTTTGTTGCCCCCAGCCCTTCAGGCTGGGATTTATGTTCTCTTTGCTTTCCCAACCTGTCAACCCTTCTCCAATCTAATTAGATCAAATTAATGTTATTAATATTTGTATTATTATTATTACTAGGAAAACGCTTAAGTCCCGCCGCGTTGTTGGATGAGCGTAATTGGTGCATTGAGCTGCCATGTGTGATGCGGATTTTCTGTTGTTCTGTGAAAAAATCGTTACGAAATTGAAGGTTTTTTTAAAATTAATTTAAATTAAATAAAAAATAAACTTTAATTTTTAATTTTTTTAATTAGGTAATCGTAATTTAAAAAAAGAAAAAAATCATTATTACAATCGGTTAAAGCATGTAGGTGTTATTTGTCAAAGAATTGTTTAAAAAAAGAAAAAACCCGTAAAATTTCGATTTTCATGAGAAATAATTTTTCGATTGCGCTCAAATTTCACACGAATATCTTAATTCATAAAATTTTGGTTCTGTGAAAAACTTATTAAAATCTGATTAGCATGTAGGTGTTATATGTCGAAGAAATTTTTAAAAAATCGAAAAATTGCGATTTTAATGAGAAATAATTTTTCGATTGCGCTCAAAAACGTGGCAGTTCTAAGTTCAGAGATTTCGAAGGTCTCCAGAAAATTTCATTGCAATTGGAGTATCGGTTTAGCCGGAATCGTGCTTACAAACACACAATAATACAGAAGAAAAAAAAGAAGAAAAAAAAAAAAAAAACATTCCGGATTTTTTTCTCCAGTGTAGTGAAATGGAATCTTCGCTTCGCTCGCTATGCTCATCCAATTATTATTATTATTATTATTCACATGTTTCCACATCTCGGTACAAACCGGTACAAGTAAATGCAATGTATTGTAGACTATGACTACGTTTATCAAGCGGGCTCAGTCCGGACTAGCCGGTGCGAGCTTCACCCAGTGCGCACTTAATTTCGCTGATAAACACTCTGGCTCGCTCTTATTTCAGTTTGGTTACGATACCGCACTAGCTTGGTCCAAGCGAACTGAAAAGTAGTTGATAAACGGTAGCGGGCTCAGATCGGACTAATTCATTGGCGACGCCCCCTAATCATAAGCCATGTAGGTAGTCATTGATATTAAACATCTATAGGTGTTTAATATCTAAGCATGTGTAGTCAATAACCACTGCCTCTAAAGCTATTTTCGTAATATAACCGGCACTGACTAAGTGCGAGCTTATTGGGAGTCCATCTTGGATTTCAAGTGCGAGCTAGAACAGTGTTGATAAACAGTTGGCGGACTCGGAGCGCATTGAAATATATCCGGACTGAGCCCGCTTGATAAACGTAGTCTATGTCAAGCAATACATGTGCCTATAATAATAACAAAACATTCAAATTCAAAACTTATCTAAAATCTATACCTAGTATGTATTCAACAGAACATTCAAATCAAAAACTTATCTTAATCCTTACAAAAATACTTCATAAAATCGTTTTATAAAACATTGCCATTGAGGAATTTTCGGACAATATGGCATGTGCAAATTATAACCGATTTCTGCATTTTGATGAATAGATTCTTGTTGATGTCCAGTTGGTGTAAACTATTGTGTAGGTTGTGTGGTATAACTGCCGTGGCTAACACAATAATTGGTATTGTAGTGACTTGATGTTGTTTCCTCATTTTCTATATTTCTTGTACTAAGTCAAAGTAGCGGCTAACTTTTCTGTCCCACGTTGTTTCAATATTTTGGCTTAGTGGAATTGCTACATCAATAATAAATGTTTGCCTTTTTTATTTATCCCTTAAAATGATATCACCCCTATTATGTTGTATGGTCTTATCTGTAATAACAGCCCGATCATAATATAGTTTCCAATTACAATTTCTAATACCGTTTCACTTGTAGTATGGTACCGGTACGCGATATTCTCCAGTAACGAACACTTTTGGGCAGATGTTGGTGAATTATGTTGCAACCTTGATTATGTCTGTGCAAATAGTCTGACTGGGCTAGAAGTTTACATCCCGATATTACATGATCTATGGTCTCATTGGTCAAATGGCACTTTCTACATTTATCATCCAGAATTGTCTTGTCTTTAATTATTTGCTTCTTGTAATTTCGTGTAGCAATTACTTGATCCTGTATGGCCATGAAAATCCTCTGTTTCTCCAAATAATCGCCTACTTGTAACCATTTATTAGATGCATCAGTGTCTACATAATCACGATGCAATTCTGTGTGATGTCCCCATGCAGTATCTTAAGTTTCCACATTTCTTCTTTCATATCATCACTGCAAAATTGTCTGCAAAATTGTCATTGTTATGCAGATCTAACGGTGTGACGGCTTGTACTACAGCTGTATGTAGCCTAATCGCAAAGTATTTTCACTATAGAAGTATTCCCTTTACAAATTGATTTGCTTAATACGTACGTTATTTAAATCAATCCCTCTTCCACCACGTCCGTTCGACCGCCGCTCTGGGTGATGAAGTCGGTATTCTGTTGAGTTCTTATTTTCGATTAATTGCTTGCATCTCAGTTTGTGTCCAGGTTAAAATACCGAAAGAATACATAAAAACTGATACCGCGTAAGTATTAATTGCCTTCACTTTATTTTTCCCGTGTAAATTTGATTTTTTGGATTGGATTGCTTAACGTCTCATATTTATGCAACTTGGCTAATCGAGACAAAGGGAGGGACGTAAGGGATGACGTGGGGGGACAAGGGGTGGACAGGCCTGTGCTGCACTGCAATCATGTAACTAGTTATCGATTGGAATGGTCGTTCGCGTTATCACCCGCCTCGGACCTAGGTGAGAACGCGAACAATGTGAAAAATAGCTGTAAAAAGCCCTCAAAGGAATCTTTCAGCACATGTTTCCATGCAAATATGCATACAATATTTATTTAATTTGTTATTATTAATGAATTCCGTTTTTAAATGATAATCAGCCACTCCAGCTAAAAAGGGGAAAAGTACAAAAAAATTTAAAAAAATATTTTTACTATTTGAAAGATAATGCATGTAATTTTATGAAACCAAAAATAGTTTTTTTTTTTTTGTAAAATAACTATTAGTCTGTATTTGCCATTGAAATTATAGCTTTTGCTGGTGTAAGTGGAAGATGATTTTTTACAAAAAGTTGGCAGCCTGGTGTTCTAAAGAATCAGCTGGTACCTCCATTTTAAGCAGTTCATAAGTTAAGGTCATGTGTGAAGAATCTAAACTGTGAATTTCAAGTCTTTATGTAATTATATCACACCATTTATTAAAGAATAATGTAATCATGTTTGTGATGTAACATCCGTGACAATAAAGGCAAATAAGTTGTTTTTTGGTGTATAATAGTTCTTATATTTTGCTACAAGTTGGTGATGTTGACAATGTACTTGTAGGCTAACATTTTTTAAGTGTTCATAGCTTTGAACATTTCTGAGAAATAGTGTCACGGATGTTACGTGTCACGGATGTTGTTGAAAGATTGTGATGTGATTACTCACTTGAAATATGATCAATCAATTGTATTGAAGGGGTTTATTTAAAAATAAAATTGCTGATGTGTGGCCTAATCTTTTTCTTGTCTAGATTTTTAATCCGGGAAATGTATGGTCCTTGTCACTGTTATTTCAAACTTCCAGTATTTGTAGCCTATTACATGTTTGTAAAAGTTTGTATTATTATAAATACAACACTACCCTACCTATTTGTAAGTTTATGTAAACATTTATAAATCATAACATATTGGAAAACTATAATTATATTATAATAAAGGAAATACATTAAGAGTGAGCCGAGCTTTGCCGAACTCAAATGCGCGCACTCAGGTGTTGATGATTTCTGCTGAACGGTT
The DNA here is from genome assembly GCA_024449915.1 of Sweltsa coloradensis. Classification (NCBI taxonomy): domain Eukaryota; kingdom Metazoa; phylum Arthropoda; class Insecta; order Plecoptera; family Chloroperlidae; genus Sweltsa; species Sweltsa coloradensis. The sequence continues at coordinate 18,564 of JAMZAV010004341.1, forward strand.
GGAAATATCATTACCAAATTTTGCATGGATGTTATTAAAGTACATTTATATTTATATCCGCAATTGATTGCAATAATTAAGCCTTAAAGATCCATTGCGACTGGCACCAAAACGTGAAAAAAATAAATCCAAAACAAGGATTCCAATTCTGGAAATTCCCACCAAAACCGTTTCATCTTAGGATAAAAACAAATTAACCTACGCGTTCACATTGATTTAAACGTTGATATCCAGTTTGCAAATTTTAGTTTAAAAAATCTGTTTACTTGGAATAAATTCCCAAAGTTGACCAAAATGGAGTAAATTTTGGTGATTTCACTTAATTTTAATTCAAAATCAATGAATTAGGTAATTTAGAAATACACGTAGGCCTACTGGATAGCATAGATTTTATTCTTTATTATCAATAGCGTGAAATTTGATAACAGTGTTATAAACCGTTTACCCGGAAAAACCAGAATGCTAGCGTCTAAACTTGTCTCCGCGCCAGCCTCAGCAACTCCTCAACATCGCATTTATTTTATTTTACAATTTTATTTTGAACCCAAAAAATTTAGATACTATAGATAAGGAATGCTTGAATTTGTAACTAAGAATAACACAGTAATATAAATTGAAAATGGTTAGAAACTGGCAAGGCAAAGTGTGTGTAACATCCGTGACAAAAATCATTGTAACATCCGTGACGCACACAAAAAATCATGTAAAACAATGAATGGGTGATTATAAGGGTTCATCTTTCATGAATAAGCTCTATGTATATATGGAAATGTAGCTGTCTGGGTCATGGACCTGAATTTTCTATCTTTTGATGATGATCCGGGATCCACTTCCCAAACAATGTAACATCCGTGACACCACATTTCACTCAATATATCTAAAAAATTACAATTCATTTAAAAATCTTTTTCACCTTATGGTAGGTAGTGTGTAAACACAACTGTCTCAGTATAAAACATTACAATTAATTAGTTAATTTAAGATTGTTAGCTCTATAAAGAGTGAAATGTAACATCCGTGACGAGCCGGAGTGGCTGTAATATGCTTTTGACTCATATTTTGTTCAAAGTAGAAACGTGATGGAGAGATTAAAACATTAGAAGTGCATTTACATGGTTCAGATTAAATTGTTTAATGTTTTCAAGGGAAGTCAGAGCTAGCAAATAGTGTTGTCTGGAATAAAATTAATGTATTTTGTGTAAAAAAAAACTCCATTTAAACTGGAACTCGCTCTGAATTATTTAAATTGAAGTAACATTCAAAATGCGAATTGTGTGCCTTTCAAAACATATTATCGTGAAACATTAACAAATTTTCAAGATAAATCAAAATCACCTCATTTTTATTTCCCATTTAACACCCCTCAAAAATAATATGTGGGTGTGAAAATATAAAAAAGTTGAAACTAACGGGGATCGAACCCCAACCCTCCGTGCGGTAGGCTAAATGCTTACCACTAGGCCATGCCGGCCGGGTGGTTCTCGCCCCGCTAGCTGCCTACTTATACGCAATAAGCTGAAGTAGATAAACACATTGCATAATATGTTTTGATCGTCAATATGGATGCGTGCTACAATAAAATAATTATTAAAACAGTCTTGGACTCCGCTTTTGTGTAAGAATTGTTATTTTGCGGATATTTACTTCTTGTAACGAGGTTCGCCACGGCCGAATGTGTGGTGCACTGCGAAAGTCTAACGATAATAGTGAACGATCGAGACCTCGAACGATCGTTAGTACATGATCGCCCGTAAAGCTTTCGATCGATCGTTCAGGCTAACGATCGATATCTAGACAAAGTTACATGATTGCAGTGCTGGTCGGAACCAGCCACAAGCGTATGAGGAGGGCAGGGGTTCCCCCACGTCGTGGTCGTCTCCGTCTGTGTCATCATCCGTCCGTGTTGTCATTGTCGTCGCCGTCGGGGAGGTAGTCGAAGGGAAGGGGAAAGTTCCCCGACGACGACCCAGAGCTCGCCATTAGTTTCAGGGAGTATAACTCCCCTAATCACGGGCCAAACCACAAGAAGGTTGCGAGTTGGAATTTGATGATGTCAGTATTTCTTTCACTCCCTTCACAAAAGTATCTTTAAGCTTGTTCTTTGCTTCCGCCTAATGAATCTGTTCAGCTTGAATGAACCCAAGGTATTTATACACCTCACCTTCTTCCATTCCTTCAATAACAATTTCACCAGATAGTTGAACACCATGTGAAGCTTAAACTTTGCCTTTTGACACATAATATTTTACACTTTTCTAATCCAAATTCCATTTGAATATCTTGGCTAAACAAATGTGTGTGATTTGTAATTGATGATTTATTTATTTATTATTTGTCTCTGTAATTTGTACACATTATACAAAAATTACAGAATGAAACAGGAAAGCAGGCCTATTGTGGCCCATTCACCGCAGTGATCCTGTTCCATTCTACACATTAATAAAATAATAAAATAACATAAATTCTCTTATAAAAGACGATAATGTTTAAGGGTGAAATGGATGATACAGTTTATTAATATGATGTTAAAAAGGGAAATGAACTAATGTTTAATGCCGGTATCAAAGATCCATTTGTCTTAGCGTGTTCGTCAACTATAGGTCAATCAGGCAACCATTTGTCATCTTAAGTGATCTTGAATGGCCCTTTTAAACGCCTTTAAATCAGAGATCCGTGACTCACGAATGTCCAAAGGCGGGGAGTTCCAAACACTGGCAGCTCTCTGGTAGAATGACCTTTGATAAGCCAGTGTTCGCGCAAAAGGAGGGCGCAGCCAGCACTCCACTCTTGGCACCCCTACCCAAGAAAACATACCGGTTGTCCAGCTAAAGGCGCTTCAAAGGGTAAACATCAGCTTGTTGCATAATCCCTTTGCCAGTAGTAGAATATCCATCTGTTTAATAACATTACTGATAAGAGGAAAATCACATTTTCCGCGACGTTCTTCAGCATTGAGAGACTTATCAAAACCCAGTATCAATTTTGTTGCCCGGTTTTGAATACGTTCCAGAGTGCACATATTTATTTCCGTCGACGGATGCCATGCTGGAATTGCATATAGTAGTGTAGGACGAACTACAGTCAGGTATAATGTCTTTAGAACTTTTGGCTTGCATTCTTTAAGGTTACTGTACAGAAAACCTAGTAATTAGACGTTTTTGATCTTATGGTTTGCACTGGAAGTTCCATTTGAATCAGCAGTGGATGTTTAGTCCCAGAAGCTTCAGTCTGTCTGTGTTGTCAATTTGGATTCCCCTGTACATGGTACCTAGAGTTCGCAGTTAAAGCGGATTTAGACATTCTAAAGCAAACGCTTTTCTTTACGTTCAAATTCATGCTGTTCTGGCGGCACCAAAGTAATATATTATCAGGTCCTGTTGTAATATTTCAATATCTTCAGCAGTCATAATGGATCTGTACAGTGTAAAGTCATTGCATATTGGTAGCAACTAGACTGTACGCATGCTGGAAGGTCAAGCATAAATATTACAAAGAAAAAGGGACCGACAACTGATCCCTGTGGAACCCCAGATGTCACTGCCACTGGCCTCGATGTTGCCCCATATGAACTACACTCTGCGTCCTTCCAGTTAGGAAGGAATCGCACCACTGTAGAAGGTTTCCAACACTGCCGTAGTGTTCAAGCTTCTTAAGTAATCTTGCATGTGGGACAGAATCAAACGCCTTGCTCCAGTCTAATGATATTACATCTATTTGTTTGGGTCGAAATTTTGTCCTCATGTGCTGCCAGTCCTCAATCAATTCTGTTAGCATGGTTACGCAAGACCTTTGGGAAGAAATCCATGCTGTTGGTTGTGATAGTCCGTGTTCATAGAAGTGCTTAAGGATGTAAACGAAGTAACCTGTTCTAGCATTTTACCAGAACCGATGTTAAAGCAATAGGTCTATAGTTGTTTACGTCCTCCTTCGTCCCGGCCTTGTATAATAGGAACAACTTTTAGCACGCTTCCAGTCAGCCGGGATTTCCCCTGTGGAAAGTGACAGGTTGTAGAGACAAGCTAACGACGGGGGCAACAGCAACTGCACACTCCTTTAAAATTCTTGTGGGTATGCCATCCGGCCCGAACGCAGCTCCTGCACGAAGTTTCTTAATCTTAAGTAAACAATGTCCTCAGTGACCATAATATCTCCGAGGGGTCAGGGGAGGTGAGGGGCGTTGATGCCGAACGATCCAGATGTGGGTGGAGGCGTAAATTAGATTTAAATTTTGCACTAAAAGCTTCTGCTATGTCTTTAGGGTCACGAAGCAATTGTCTCCTGCCCTGAAAAATTCCGGAACCGTCTTCCCCTTTTCCACGAATAAATTTCCAGACATTCTTGGGATTATTTGATGGCCTAGTTTCCACGTGTAACTGCGATGAGATTGACGTGTAAGACGCTTTACATTCTTCTTAGCTTTGCAAAAATTTTTCTAAATTGCTATCACTTGGCTCTCTTTCCAACGCTTGTATAGTTTGTCACGTTTCTTGATGAGGTTAACAAACGAATTTGTGATCCAGGCTGGTCGCTGCTTACCACTGATGTGACTTTTGGGGAAAAGCTCTGTCGACATTTAGCCCGAAGGGGTTTTCTTCCATTGATGCCAAAACAGTTCGATGTCATGTTAACCGCTAACACTGGTAGGTTGTTAAACAATAGTCCTCGTAGTTGATCCAATTAGCCCTAGTGTAGTTGTATGCTTCTTAGAGATAGTTTTTATCTTAGGTTTTTCCATTTTAAGTGAGGTGAGGGAAAAGCCTCATGATCATCACTCCTGGAATCACCTGCACACTGTTTGACAATGTGTGTCTCGTTGGCATAACACTAGGTCTAGAAGAGACTGTTTTGTGGCGGTGATCCTGGTTTGGCCTCCTGCACTAGCTGATTTAAAAAGAGGTCATCAAATGCCGTCGATACTCTTTGCTATTTTGCTATTGGCACGATTTATTGCATTTATGTTCCATGTTATATCCAAATTGGGAAAACCCCCAAAAGCAAAACAGACCTAAATTTCTTCATTTCTTTTTGGACTAGTTTTAGAGAAGCTAGCATTTTTTTTATCATGTTCTGGGTTAGTTTTCGCTCTATATGCGGAACCCCAAAGTATTTTTTCCCTACCAAACCCCATCTCAACCCAAACTATTTCCGCGTCCGTCTTTGAGATCCACACGCCTCACTGCAGCAAGTTCCGGCCTCGTGGCAATAAGCACTCCACCTCCTAGAGGGCTTCGTCTTTTTTAAACACTGTATAAGTGTCGCCAAAAAGTTCCCAGTCACTCACTGATGCAGTAAGCCAAGTTTCACATGCACAAATAATTGATGCATTTTGAGGCCCCAAGCCACGCTTTGGATGAGTGGGCTACGGTTGGCGTTATTTAAAATTCTTGCATTGGAAGGATAGCACTGACATGTTTTTGCAATGATTAATAGAAACGTCACCAATATCAGAGTCCATGCTACTTTCAAATAGAGAATCAGAGAACTGTGGTACAGTACATTTCCAGCAAGTGTACTTTTCAGTTCCTCTAGCAATCTCAAGTATTCTCGCCCTGTGATATCTGCGCATGTTTTGTGGATTGGTGACAAGCACTTTGAGCAATTTAGTAAAAATTTGGTTTTTTCTTCCACCTAAAAGGCAAACGCCACAAAAAGTGGCTCGTGGGGGTCCGGGGTTCAGTTCAATATCGCCGCTGAGGCAAATATCAGTAGAACGACAACACTGAGCGCCAAGGTGGGTTCCCGACGACGCCGAGACCGGGTCTTTCCCCTAAACGCAATTCCAGAACATAACAAACATTCTAAAAGGATAATTTAGATCCACACAGCGTGTAGGCCGAAACTTTACATTTACCCACAATCAATAAGTTTTCATGCAATTTGTTGCAATGTATGGTTACATGAATGTTATGCTGTCGAAAAAAGTGACGCTCTGGAAAACGTCAATGCTTGTCTGATTATTAAATACCAGTATACAAAAAAGCATTCTGCTCAGAACACCTCTGCATGCTACCATTTTGCTAGTTGACACTTGGATGCAAAGAATTGTAGATTTGTATCTTTGGTTATAAGATCTTTGGTGATCCAGCCAAATAAACTGTCAACTGTTTAAAAATTTTAACTTTCACATTATGTTGTTAAAAAACAAGATATTAAATCACTATTTACTCACAAACTCTCCCAAACAAACTGTAGATAACATTAACCCGATGAAATTAGGGTTCACACAGTATTATAAGATAAAAATTAATGTCAATAATACTTTTAAAGTAAAAATATGAAATAAAAACATGGACTTTCAGATATTTTACAAGTCCAGTTCAATAAACTCACCGCCTGTTTTGAAGTTTTGAAGTTGTTTGAAGTTGTGCATCTGTAATTGCATATAGTTTAATATCATCCATGTAGTCCGTGGAACAAGCTGCTAAAACTATAGGAACATTTCAAATCCGGAAACCAGCACCAAAATTTAGGAGCAGGTAAAAGACATATTTTAGAATGTTATTTTCACGGGGACACGCTTTGGTAAAAAAATAAGTCACCTGTCATGGCGTCCACAAGATGGCCGCCAAAATAATTCTTAAAATTGCTGTAACTCAAGAAGTAATCATCAGATTCGGATAAACTAAGTTTTGTTTTATTCTGTTTTCAATGCTCTACAAAAATGTCACTAGAAATTTTACCGTAAATACAATAGTTTTAATTATATTTATATATTATTACAATGTATTGCAATTATAGCACTTTTTGGTATATATCTAATTATTTATACGTAGAATTCGCTAGATTGTCAAAAAATTTTTTCGGGACTATGTAAAATAACGCCAAAAACCCAAAATTTAAAGTCTTGAAACGAAATTCCTGTAACTTTTTGATTAATTAATTAATTAAATGAAGCATTAATTAAATCCCAATTAAAAGTTTCTAATTCACTTACCAAAGTCACGTAGTGTTACACACAAAGAACAATATGACCAAAATGAACCAAAAAAATATTAGTTCCAAAAATTAATTCCAATCACTTGCCTATTAATTCAATTAATTCAATTAATTAAAAATAATGACAATAATCTCAATAAATTTTGTAAAATAAACACAATGTAGTCGACATTGGGAATCATTTTAAAGCTATTTTTAAGGCGAATAAATGTAATGAAAAATTAATTAATTAATTAAATTAATTAATCACCGAATTAATTACATTTTAGATAAATTTATCCCACTTTTGACATATGTATTGTTATGTATACCTAAAACTCGATCGGATCGTCATAAAAATATACTTTTTTACTGACAAAATGCCAATGAATCCGAATTTTTCATGTCCCGAAACAAAAATTCCTATAATTACCGATTAATTAAGAATTAAATGGAAAATTACTTATATCTCATAATTGTTATTGTCACTCAATTAACACATACAAAATGCCAAAAGAAGTATCAAATATAAACAATGCGAGTATAATTTTAAAAAATTTATAGTCCCAAAAATTTAAATTTATGCTACTTTCCCGCTAATTGAATTAATGGATGAATAAAATTAATTGATTTTTAATCACCATTTGTTGTGTAAATTAACACACCAAACTGGGAACCATTTGCAAGCTTATTTTACAGGAAATTAATTTTGTGGGAAATTCAATTAACAGAAAAGAAGCATGAACTTAATTTTGGGACTATTAATTTTTAAAATTATACTTGCATTGTTTATATTTGATACTTTTTGTAGGCATTTTGTATGTGTAAATTGAGTGACAATAACAATTATTGAGATATAAGTATTTCTTCATTTAATTTCTTTATTAATCGGTAAGTTTAAGAATTTTGTTTCGGGACATGACAATTCGGATTCATTGGCATTAAAGTCAGTAAAGTATATTTTTTATGACGATCGATCGAAGGTTTTTGGTATACATAACAAAAAAATATGTCCCCAAAAATGGGATAATTTATCTAAAATGTAATTAATTCGGTGATTAATTTTAATTAATTAATTAATTTTTTCATTACATTTATTCGCCTTAAAACTAGTTTTAAAATGATTCCAAGGTCGACTACATTGTGTTAATTTTACAAAATTTATTGAGATTATTGTCATTATTTTTAATTAATTGAATTTAAATTTTAAAATTTAATAGGAAAGTGATTGGAATTAATTTTTGGAACTAATATTTTTTTGGTTCATTGTGGTCATATTGCTCTTGTGTGATGCACTACGTGAATTTGGTAAGTGAATAAGAAACTTTTAATTGGGATTTAATTAATGCTTAATTTCATTAATTAATTAATCAAAAAGTTACAAAAATTTCGTTTCGGGACTTTAAATTTTGGATTTATTGTCGTTATTTTAGTATAGTCTGAAAATTTTATGACAATCTAGCGAATTCTTCGTATAAATAATTAGATATATACCAAAAAGTGCTATAATTGCAATACATTGTAATAATATATAAATATAATTAAAACTATTGCATTTACGGCAAAATTTCTAGTGACATTTTTGTAGAGCATTAAAAACCGAATAAAACAAAACTTAGTCTATCCAAATCTGATGATTACTTCTTGAGTTACAGCAATTTTAAGAATTATTTTGGCGGCTATCTTGTGGACGCCATGACAGGTGACTTATTTGCTACCATGCGTGTCCCCCGTGAAAATAACATTCTTAAATACGTCTTTTACCTGCTCCTTAATTTTGGTGCTGGTTTCCGGATTTGAAATGTTTTTACGCTTGTTCCACGGACTAATGTACATTAAATGAGACGGCACAAATAGTGTATTACCACTTTTAAGTAAACTACCGTATTGTTCCGAATAAAGCACGACCTCGAATATAACACGACCCCCAATTTTTCAGAATCATTTCAAGAAAAAAGAAAAAAATCAAAGAAAATTAAAATGTACATGAAACACTTACAACAAAACATTTTGAACAATGTTAGGGCCTAGGCCTATGGTTTTTTACAGGGTAGGGCCAAGCACAAGCTCACATGTCAACCACAGTTCACCAGTCTGATTCCTGGTCTTCAATGTTTACGTCGTGGGGGGGGGTGGGGGGTGGGGGTTATACTAGGCCCTAGTATCTATGGTCGTAGGCCTAGGCCTAGCTCCTTCGCAATCCCTTGCTGATTTGTAAGGCAGAGGAACCTTTCTTTTCCACGCGATCAGCAGTCTTCATTTGTTCATCTTGAGCCATTTCATCTTCTCCTTCATCACTCATTATTACGTTACGTAGACTCTTAGCAACGTAGATAGACAACCCCGACAAACAAAATCTATGTAGGTCAAGCTAGGTCACGATGTGATCACGGCTAAGGATTCTGACGACTAGCAGACAGTTTCGCCCAAGGTTCGGCCGAGTTCAGTGGCTTCGAGTGGGTGGGCGGGGCGAAGCGCAGCAGACTATGCGCGGGAGTTGTATAGAGGCGTGGCCTATGTTCAGGCGCTATTTCAAATGCAAGCGCGCGGAAATAACGCGAGTGCTGTTTTTGAGATTGTATTTTCGGAAAAAAACATCGCGCTATATTCGGAACAATACGGCTAGTAGTGATAGTGATAGTGATATTTATTGGTATTGTCATAGATGTACATAATTCATGTAGATAATTAGACGCAATTAAAAACAAGATACATATTACTATATGCATTTTTACATAAAATAAAAATAATATAAAAATAGCACTTGCAAGTCAGTTATACATAATGGTTTGTCACCCATATTACATGCTTTCTACATAATGAATATTTACAAAGGAGCAGGAGAAGTACTGTACATGACAGGTATGGTATCCCCATTCAAGAAGGGTTTAAAGGAAATACTGGCATACAGTACCTACCTTGACAAAGACTACATATCTTAAAGTGATGAGCAAAGGCAGATATTTGGGGGGAACATAAAAGTCAATTTTCATTTTTATTATACGGTCCCCAAAAGCGGTGAATTGGTGGTGAAAATTATTTAACTTTTTGTTGAAAGCTCTATATCTCTCTTCCCCTTGATTTTTTTTTAAATTTAGGGTGTGGAATCTTGTAAAAAAATAAATGTAGTTTGAGAATTCAGAGACAGGTACCTATTTGTAGTAAAACTTATTTGTATCTTTGGTTTTGTTCTGCCTAAACTGGTGAATTAGTGTTGAAAATGATTTATAATTTACGGTTTAAAGCGATGAAAATTTTGTGTTTACAATAAAATAAATACCTGCCTCTGGTGATGTGGAACGAAACTTTTTTCAATCAAAAATCATATTAGAGTCTACCCACTTAGTCACATAACTGATTTTTAGTGGGGGATATTTAATTTTAAACAGACCAGTCCAAGCCATCCCTGTAGGTGCCGACACCATCCACGACTAGAGACCGATATTTTAAATAGGAGACACCCATCAATCAAGATGGGCACGATTCCACCCGTGGACAGCACCAGAATCAACAAAGCTAATTTGGAACAACCTTAGAAAGTATTGTGCCTCGTTGCTAGGACGGCTCCAAAGTCACCGTTTGCACATTCCTAAGTAGGCCACATAAGAAAGTACAAGTTTTCTGCCTATAGCGGGATTTTAACCCTGGACCTGGAGCATAGACTCTAATCCTAATCTAACTAGACTCTAGACTCTAATCTAATGACCGATAGTTCGATAGAAAATATCGACACAAGTCAGAAAAAAACACCTTTGAATTTGGATTATCAGTTTATCACTTACAGTACTTTACAGTACAACCTTGATATACTTGCTCCAATGAAAGAATGCAGGTGCTTGGTAGTGGTGGGGGTTGAATGAATGCGCGGTAAATGGAATGTCGCCTTTGTATATGAAAGAAATATCTTTTACCAACGCAAGCAAAATTTATCTGTGCTAGATCATAAGAGTTCCTCCATGTGCTAGATCCACGCTAAGCTAGCGTGAATAGAGTTGACAAAGTTGTTAGGTTGGGAAAACCATTTCGAGCCATCTGCATTCTTTCGTTGGAACCACTATAGTACGACGTTCAGGAGAGACAGGTAAAACGTCGTTATATCATGATCGTCGTACTATTAAAAATAAATAAAAACATCAATTATTTATGGATGAGGCCTACTGAGATTAAACCAATACAACTTAATATGTTCAAACATACAAATGCCAAATAATAGTAGGCCTGGTCTCTACATGTATCACTTCATTATTGATGATAAAACAAAACATTTACGTAACAGGACTAAAATATTAATAATTATATATAAAAGTCGAGGCCGTTGCCAGTGTCGGTGTGTTAGCGCACAAGCATATGAGTGCCAGAGAGAGAGTTGCGGCGATGTAACTCGTTGTAGCCAAGGTTGTAGCTGGCTGAGAGGAGGAAAGGGGCGTGCACGGATACCGATGCGCATACAATCCACTTCACAGCTGACTGTGCACGGGTGAAGACCGACTGAGAGGAGTGGGGGACATGCGCCGACCCAAGTGCGCGTGCGATCCAGGCGGACTGTTCAAGTTGTGTGGGAAAGGAATTTAGGTTTCAAGTGACGGCACGAACAGGAAGGAAAGCGGCCGGCCGCAGCTGGGGTGATAGTGATGGGGGGGGGGGGGCGGGAGTTTATGAGTAGACCCCTGAAATCACCGTTTTCCACTTTCTAAGCCATTTCCGAGAGAGTAGTAAATAAAGTTTTTGTGATCTATGAGTTTTACAAACGTTTTTATTACTCCAGGCCGTCAGACGTGGTAGTAATGAGAGTGACCCTTATATTGCGTCGTAATATTAAAAGTGAAATACATAGAACCTTATGAGAATTCGTAGGAATATCCAAAAAATGACATATAACCGCGATCGTCGTATTAATAAGGGTCATTAAAACAAGGTTGTACTGTATTATTTTAGAAGAATACAAATATGAGTTGTATCCTTGTGCCCCTGTGCCCTTCAAATGGCTTCACACAATGGCCGCACCCCACTTTATGAACTTGATATTTTTAAATAAACCCAAGGCATATACTTTCTTATAAACATTAGGGTTGCGTTATGAAAAATAAATTCATATCGATAATCACCATTTTTCCAAAAATATATCGCGATAATATTGTCCGCGTTTATTTTTATCGCGATACGATATTATCGAAAATATCGGCAATAACGAAAATAGCAAAAAATTGCGCGCAACAGACATTTGTAAATGGTGTAAAATCATCCTAAAAAGGGCAAAACAAATCTATTTTTTACAATTTGTATCATACTTATATCATAAAATCACTCACTATCGCTCTCATTGCAAGATAAGCCTGGGAAAAAAGATAAGCTCAGGAATAACAATCCTATGCCCTGTGAAATCGGTTGAAACATAATTGAGCGAGCGTCTCCACTTGACTCTTATGGCTCGAATGTCTGTTTTTTTTGTTTTTTTTTTTCTGTTACTGCTTCGGTAGAGGTCGCGCCGTTTCTCTGATCGACCTGAAATTTTTCACACATGTACATACCACCTAGGCGAGTTGCTGTATAGTTTTTAAACAAAATCCAATCGTTGGTTATAAAAAATAAAAAATAAAATAAAAAAATAAAAATGTTCCGATCGTTATGAAATTTTGCAGGGTCAATAAGTACAACATTATCTCCTATTTTACAAATTTTCAGCTAAATCGGTCAAGACCTTAAAGACTTATTGGTATGTAACATTATGGGAATGTCGTACTCGGGTCGTTGTTGCACGTACCGGTGCTCGCTCAACAATGCGACGGGACTTTAGCGTTTTCCTAGTATTATTTACATCACACATCTTTTCCCACGCGTACTGGCCGGGCAGCTGTGAGTTGGATAGAACGCGTATCTTATTTGCACATGACACCGCTCTGCTACGAGATATATCTCCGCATCTGTCTCGCTCGCACTCGTAGGCATGGACGCCATCGCTCCCAGCCGGGCGGTCGGTCAGACGTAAGGCTGACAAAAGGCGTGAGCGCGGCTGGTATCTCTTGGTGGGTAGGCAACTGATTATTAATCTATGATTATGATTAATACACATGAACATACGAACGAACAGACAATCTCATATTATGAAATCCTCATCAGTATAACTATAAATAAATAAGGTTCACTGTTTGTTATAAATCAGAGTTATTTTTGGTTGACATACAAACGATCTTCGACCTTACCAAACACTTACGAGTGATTCATTAATGCATTTACAACAACTACTGATCTTGACGCAGCTATATGTTATCTCTCTCCCTCTACGCCGGCCCACACCGTACAACCAAGGCTGACGACCTTGAAGCGACCGCTACATCACTGACGCACTTCTCTCACATCTGGCCGGTTTGCCGGCCCCCTTGAGGGGCAAGCTTAGTGTGAGATGACATAATGGCTGCAGTAAAGTACCCATACAGATAACAAATACTGAGAATGGGCTGGTCGGTTGGCTAACATCAATAGAAAATCACGCCAAAGGCAAATTGTCAAACGACGATAACGAGACAACAATATGACGGTTTATCGATTTATCACGATATTCAGTGCAAAATAATATTGTACGATTATCGCGATATGACGTCGCATATCGTATTGTATCAATATAAGATTATCGTCCGCAATACTAATAAACATAGTAGATAAGGTAACATGGATTTGCTAATCGAGCCAAAACTCTGTAAAGTAAAAAGTAGGGATGTGCAAACGTCATTAAAACTTAAACTTAAAGATTCCAAAAAAAGTTATTTTTATTTTTATTTTTTTATGGATATGCCCATAATTTGACTTCAACAAAAAATGCTTCCCGATTTCCAGGTACAATAAAGAAATACATTAATTAATTGATTTGATATTGCTTAAAACGTCTACGGTCTCTCTCACGTCTCTCTCACGAAGGCTATTCGAGACAATGAGTGGGGATAGATGAGGATAAAGTATGAATAGAAGGTAGGAGGGGAAACCTGGTACCGGCATGTACCCTACTCTTTTCGAAAAGTACCACCATGACAAGTCATATAGGTTCCTCCTCTAACCCGGACTGCCGAGCAGAAGTCGAGGAGAACGAAGCCGTTACACTAGCTCTTGAACCCTCATCTGCTCTAACCAACGGTATACGTGTGTCTCAGGGCAGAGTGTTCACCCACTCTCCCCCTGACCATGCCCGAAGGTTGCTTAACTTCAATGTTCGAGTGGGAACTAGCCTAACGACCTGTGGCTAAACCAATGGCTTCAGTAGATTATAACTATCTCGGCTATATACAAAATTAAGATGTTAATTTAGTTTTAAATGGTCAAAACAAAACTTTTTTAGTGGGGCTAATTAAATCTTGGGTCAGGCAAAAAAGAAAAAAATGGTTGGGAAGGTCCAGAAGTTATGTACTTTCTTGGTGGAGGTGCCGGTCCAGATTTATCACTATTTTACCTACTATACCAATAATACCAGTTTGATATCCAGTTCAGTTCAAGTTCATTTCAAGTACGATTGAAAATTGTATAGAAGTTCGAATTTCAATAGAAACCCCTCTGAATGTTTTAGTTTATTTTTTATTTGAGTTTATTGCGTCAGGGCCTACAGGGTTGGCTTGGTCGCTTTGATTTACTGTCCCCCACTGAAAATCAGTTATATAACTGAGTGGGTAGACTCTAAGTACAATTTATTATTATTTATTTATTATTTTATTTGGTTGGAAATAAAAAAACAGGTTTGCACAACCCTAGAAAAGAGAGATGGTGGGTGTACTCACAGTAAGCTGTTGTCCCTGCTCGCGTTGGGGTTGGGCAACCCTCGCTGGTTGTTTGTGCCGGGAATCCCAGCAACCGACACCGACACCGCTGGCTGGCGCGCCGTCGCCGGAGCCCCTGAGAACAAGAACCAAGCATCGTGTTAGGTTGGGTACTGTCATGTCCAGACTTCTATGTATTTTAGCAACCTTGGTTTCCATCATGGGAACATAAAACTTATGATTACTAATCATACTACAGTCCGACATGAGACCTATAAAGATTAAGACTCACTGCCTGCGTTCTGTCGCGCCGCAGCCGCTGCGGTCATCGGCGCAGACGGGACGACAACCGGAGACAAGGCCTGTTTGGTGTCGGTCTGCTTCGCGGCGGCAATCGCCAGCCGGTTCTCTTCCTCCATCTTCTTGTTGTCGTCCTGATCCTCCTTGCTCGAGTGGGAGGTCACGTGCGCCTGGGTTAGGAGAGTAACCAGTTAGCTCCAAGCCCACAAGTCAACTACTGTACCTGATCCACAAGCCTATCCTATATTTCTAACCATATGTATAATAAACTTATAATAATAAACCTATAATAAATATAATAAACGCCTACTTGTGCGAGTATAGGCCTTAGGTGTATTGAAAATTATCAAGTTCAAAAAGTGAGGTGCGGCCATTGTGAAGCCATTTATCAATAGTATTGATAACATACTCTTAAAAATTTTAGTCGAAAAAATAAGGGTACGGCTATTAGTACTAGATGGCACTCTAAAATTAAGTTAATACACTAAACTTCTATCTTTTATGTCCGAAAATGTAGGTATTAGTTAGTGGATCTAGAAATTTCGATAATGGGATTAGGAAATAGATTTCCCGTATTTCTGAATGTGAGATTCTTGGTGGAGGTGCCGGACTGCCGGTCCAGACCCAACATCTCTCCATAAAAAATTAGGATTGGAATTTCATAGATATTTTTATATTGCCGCCTTTGGGAATACTGTTTGTTGTATCCAATTTTTGTTTTCGATATTGCAATATTAAAAGCAACTATCAGCAATATCAATATTTTTTAATGATGTGGATTTACCGTAAATTTTAAACTCGGGTGGAAAAAAAGAAATAAAACAGGAAAATCTGTAAAATTTTGATTTTGGCCATATTAAGCATATTCGCATAGACGTAATCGTAAATAGTTTTTGGGATGAGGAAGCTGTACATAAATAAAAGAGCATATTCACCCTTATATTATAATCTCTGGAAGATCGCACGAGTGGTAAGGCGGGAGGGGGGCATACTCAGCACACTACCACAAGTCGGCGGCATGAACAAAGGACATTATAATTCAAAAGAAAAACTCCGCCAAGCACAAAAGATATGAGGAAGTGCATATTGTTTACATTAGCCTTCCGCCTACAATGTGACACCTAAATTCAGGAATTCAGGGTTTTACGGGTAAACGGGTAGTGGAAACACGTTCCCATACCCGTCGTCTTCCCTAGTCACTCATAACCCTTCATTTTTAAGCGAGCGAAGCGAGCGTTTCCGTTTGACTCTGACGGAAAAATTAGTCACTGGTTTTGTTTTTTTTTTTGTTTGTTTGTTTTTTTTTTGTTTTTTTTTTTTTGTATGTCTCGCCATAACGTTCGAACGGAGGCTCGGATCGAGTTGAAATTTTGACCATCCGCAAGCTTCGTTCTCAATTGAATGCCATTAGTTTTGTGGCAAAATCGTTCAAAAAGTTAAAAAGTTACATTAAAGTTAATCGAAAGTTTTTTTTCTAAAACTTAACGGGGACAAAATCTGAGATAGCCAAATCATTTAGAATGTCCGTCCGGTCACGAATATGTTAATTTTAGTTTGATCCGATAAGTAGTGTAGATGGAAATTACATTAAAACAAAAGTAACGTTGCCATGGCAACGAAAAGACGCGTGAAGTTTCTAATGCACTGCCACCTAGAAGTAATCAAAATACTTTCGAGGAAGCAGTCTATTATTTGTCACCAAAAAGTTTAAATATTTTTCCCAATGAGTCAAGGTCCTCTAGATGGCGGTGGATTTTATCCACAAAGTAAAGATTTACATACGGGTTTACCCAAATACCTTGGCAATAATAAATAATATCGGAAACATGGCCCTGTGGACAGCGAACGTCGCAAATTTTAAAATTTAAAAAAAAATGTGCATTGTGGGTCTAGCTAGCACGTGCTCGCTTATCAACGCGTCCAACTGAGCGTTTCCTAGTTAGGTAACACACAGGGTACCATATTTACCCGAAATTAAGACGATATTTATTTCCATTTTTGGTAGTTAAAAAATGGGGGGTCGTCAAGAAAATTAGAGTGAGAAATCTGGCGGGCGATGTTTTCGAGGCGCGGAGTACAGCGGAGAATCCCTCGCCTACTGTGCCGTGCTCCTGCGCCTTGGACTAGCAAGCCAGCTGGCTCGTGAGGCGAGGCCGGCCCGACCGGCGTGGTCAATGCACTCGGGCGGGAGTCAAGCGCGTTTTCCGTTTTTTCGAGAGTCGTTGCAGTGGAGTAATAAATAACGCAATTTTGATCAAGGGACTTACAAATTCATCATTTGAGGCGGGAAATCGTTATTTTGGGCGCTTTTAAAAGACGTTAAGGCGAAAAAATTTAACATTGGTTTAAATGGGGAAAAGAAGGGACTCAGTGAAATCCTCGTTGGGGACAGGAAATCGTTGGAGCCGTGATCGTTGGACCGAAGTTCCACTTATTTTGTTTTTTATCAATAAATATTCTTAATTTTTGTTTGTTGAAATATTATTTTTCCAGATTAAACTTCCTGAAATGGGGGGTCGTCTTAAATTTGAGAATATGATTTTCCACTTTAAACTTCCTGAAAATAGGGGGGGCGTCTTAAATTCGAGGTCGTCTTCTATTCGGGTAAATACGGTATTTCTTTTAGTTTTTTTCACTAACAGTGAAAGGGTTCGAGGTTTTTTAATTAGCAATTTTTTTGAGTTTTTTTTGTCCTCACCGTGTCTAGGGGACACTCAATCTTGTCGAGCACAGTGAGAACTTTGTCCAGTACGGCCAATGTGTCCCTGTCTTTCTCCACCGAGATGATCTTGCGGATGCTCGCCTCGAGCGCGGCAAAGTACTTCTTGTCCGACGGCATCCGAAGACAGAGCTTCAACTTCGGAAGAAGTTTCACAAACATTTGACGGATGTTTGGCACACGGTCCTCTGAAAGTTACACATCACCTCGTTACAAACTATGAACTATTGTATTTATGCGGGTATAGGCCTCGGGTATATTGAAGTGGGGTGTGGCCATCATGTGAAGCCATTTGTCAATAGTATTTATGTCCTACTCTTCCCAAAATTTTAGTGGTCAAAATAAGGATGCCGCCATTACTTGATGGTGGCCTATAATCAAGTAAGTATGGTAATGTTAAACTAATGTTGGAGAAGGAGTAATCCACACGCAAACTTGCATTCATCAATATCAACATTGGGGCAATTTCACACTTAAGTGACCATAAAACATGAAAAAAAATAAATATTTACAATAATGTTTGTCATTTTATAAAAATTATAACATGCTATGTTCATAAACATCATTCCCTGAAAATTTCAATAAAAACAAAAATATATTTTCCATTTTAGGCATTTTTTTATCAACCTGTGAAACTATATTGGAGGTTAACCCGGGAAGTGCCAACGTCGGTAATATCGGTGTTGAAATCGTCGCGCAAAGTACCAGCGTCAATTTTGTCGACCTTTTGAAATACAACTAGTATCGCTGTCTAGAGGCGTAGCTGAGTACTATGTGAAACGGACGTAATTTAAAAGCTAAAAAAAATCAACGCTGGCACTTCGCGCGATTATTTGGACACTTGCACTTTTGGACTTCAAAATAACCAAAATTCATTGTACTATTTTCCACTAAACTGTTTTAAATATTATATCATGAACTCTTCTAACTTTAAAACTAAAACATATATAATACACTATAAAATTCAGTTCTTTTGATATTTATTGAATTTCTTTGAAACTTTTTGTGTAAAAAAAAAAATGTCATATGTAGGACAATAGTTGATGAGGTATAAAATTATTGATGGTCCAGATAGGTAATTTCATGGCAAATATCCGGTAAAATTGTTTTTTTTTAAATAACAAACAATTTCAAATTCAAAATAGTCTAAATCTATTTGTTTCAAAAATGTTTTTTCTTATATCATTACATTGTTCAGTTTATGCTTAAGATGTTGATGTATGGAACTTAAGGCTATTCCACCGCGTTTTTCTATTTTCCAAAATATGCTACTAAGTTAAAATATAGTGAATGGCTTTGAAACATGGCTATTTTAGAAAATCAAAAATATTTTTTCCAAATTTTTCTGATCCGGTACACGGCCAATATAGCCACCTCAAAATAATTTCAAACTTCAATTCGCCAGGGCACACCATTCAACGTACGGTGTTGTGCTTTTGTGACATTAATTTTTAACTGTTTTTCTATGGACTGACTGAGAGAAAACAGATTTATTTTAACAATTGTCTTTCCAGCGAATTTTTTCGTTTGGCGGTATTTTTTACCGATTTGTACCGCCAAACGAAAAAAATTCGCAGGAAAGACAATTGTTAAAATAAATCTGTTTTCTCTCAGTCAGTCCAAAGAAAAACAGTTGAAAATTAATGTCACAAAAGCACAACACCCTACGTTGAATGGTGTGCCCTGGCGAATTGAAGTTTGAAATTATTTTGAGGTGGCTATATTGGCCGTGTACCAGATCAGAAAAATTTGGAAAAAATATTTTTGATTTTCTAAAATAGCCATGTTTCAAAGCCATTCACTATATTTTGACTTAGTAGCATATTTTGGAAAATAGAAAAACGCGGTGGAATAGCCTTAATGATCGGACTATAACTTTGGCTTTAAAGTCACTTTTAAATAAAGACTACAAAATGTATGTTTTTGAGCCTGGCACTTACAGGGTTAAATACTATTGATGATAATAATAATGAAAATGATTGTCCACATTACCACATTATAGTGCGGCGGTCGAATCCGAAATTTCAGCTTTGACCCATACAGGCGGTACTATTTCGCGAAACCAAAATAAAATCGTCGGCTACTTCATCACCCACTAGAAAAATGACGTTGTGGTCTTGAAATGCGTGTACCTACGTCATAGATTTACGACGCCATCTTGGATGCGCAGCGTCGATCGCACTTTGCGTTATAAACCATATTGTACATTCTGCAATTTTTGCATTAGAAAAACGAAATGTAGTGCGTTGTATTCCCAAGACATGGGCGTACATTATGTTAAAATTTATTTTGGATTGCAACAATAGGGTAAGGTTAAAAATCAACAATGGCGGGGAAATTTAACATTTTCAGAATTACACTAAAATGTTCTATATTTTTTTACGGTTAAACCATCAACATTTTCTTAAGACATGGGGATAGATTTAAATGGCGGACGACATTCGTTTACACGTAGATATTTTTTGTTTTGTCTTAATGCAAATACTTTGATCTCCTCGATAGTAAACGTAGTCAAAAGTGTAACGCGCAGTAAACTGCGAAAATGGACGGGACACAATTTATGCATTGTTAGATGTGGTTTATACTTACTCCATAACAATACTTTGTGATGAATAATTAAACAAAACCACAGTTCATTGTAAACAATATTTATTATTGTAATTTTTGTATAAGTGGTAATTTTTAAATTATCCATAAGAGAGAGCAAAGCTACTTCATCAACAGAATGTCTAAGAAGGATACAAATTGAATACAATATTTTTCTTCAGAGCTTTTAAATTTTGTTGTTATACATAGGTGCCTAGTATTTTAATGTCAAGTTTGGGTGCGGTATCCCCGCCTCTTTGTCCACCCTGGATCAATAAAAACATTCTGTACCATCCTTATTGATTAACAATGTAAAATAAAAATCCCTGTCAATCGACGGTCTTGTTCTGTTTTTATAATGAGACGTGAGACACGCACCGGCGGACCGAGAGAAAAGTGATGAATCAGTGGTCGTATCCAAAATAATTATATTTGCTTAGCCATCGCCTCAAAGATATATATTTTTTATACTCACCCCCCAAAGAGAAATATGGCCATTACTATATGTACCATGTCACAGATGTGTCATTTTTTGTACATCAGATAATATGGAACCGCTTGATATTTTATTCTGCTCTGAGATGCAAAAAAAATCTACCCAAATGAAGAAAAAGTTTAAAAAAATTCTCGGGTGCATGCCCGCTAACCACTTCTTATTCATTTTGTCCACCGTGTATATGTAATAACAAACTACATCACCATTGGTCCATCACCTTAACAAAAAGAATAATTAATTTTGAATCGTGGGCCTAGTGAGTTATTTTCTATGAATGGGGTTATAGTAAAACGCTAGGAACGTTTCGATGATAAATAGCTCGTGGACCACACACCCCCCCCTCCCCCTCGGACCCGGAGAATGATTTTTTTTAATTTTCTGAATTGCATGTTGAAAATTAAAATAGTCATCCTTCCCCAAAGAGATTTTCTAAATCGGCTACTGTACTGAATATAATATGAAAGCTTCACATCCTAATTTCAAACATAATGAAACTATTCTAGAAATCCTGCTCGTCTACATTTTCTTGGTTATTTACATTCAAACAATCACTTGAGCATTTACATGCGTCAATGCACTGCAGCCCAGCTGATCGGCATTGGCATGCTCCCTGTGTTAAACAATTCTTATCAACAATATAGATGAGTAAGATCCCGAACTTCCACTGGAGCTGGCGCACCCTGCATAAACACAGGCTGATATTGGCCATCGATTAAACTTCAATCTAGCTGAAGAATATACATGTCCAACTCCACCTAAATCGCCGATTATTGCTGAATATCGTTTATAGTAGGGGAGCATAGGTAATTCCGTGGCCGAAAAGGTGAAAGAGCTATGTATGTGGTATCAATCGATTCGTATTGATCCATAGATAAACAATTTCGATGGTGAGAGTCTTGATTTTTTGGCTGAGACCGGCCATATCTAAAACAAGATGGCCGCCGCTTTCGAATTTTAAACTAGCGTATCTTCGTAAGTATTTGACCGATTTCAATTTCAAAGGTACCATTCGAAAGGTAAATGATAGAAATTTAAATTAATTTTTACAAATTTTCACGAAAATCTTTTTTGTTTGAGGTTATGTTACAAAAACTTTAACTGTTTACTTTACACTTTCTCGTTATGGAACGATATTTACTAGGTAAAAAGGTTTTACATTTTCTGAACTTGCATTTTTGGTAGATTATTTCTATGTGTTTTTAATGAATCCATGCATTTAATTTTCTGACATAGCCTGAGTTTGTGTAATTGAAGCGATGGCATGTGTAGATGAATATATGCTACTACTGTGTGATCTTTATGTTTAAAATACATTTCGTCGATACACAATTGATGAAACAATTAGATTTTTGGTATAAATCGATTCGTTATGAACCGAACTTAAACAATTTTGAGTGGGTAAATTTCGATTTTTTTACTGAGACCTTCCCTGGGCAAAAACAAGATGGCCGCTGTCATTGAACATTTTAACTAAAATATCTTTAAAAGTATTTTGCCGATTTCAATTTTAAAGGAACCGTTGAAAAGGTAATAAAAAGAGCTACAAATGATACAGCAACAATTTTCCAGAAAGTTTAATATTTTTGAGGTTATGTTTGGTTTGAGTTTTTGGTTTTTTTAACGATTTTTTAAGAGTACAATAGGCAAAACAACTATGTATGGGGTATCAATCGATTCGTTATGAACCGTGATTTAACAATTTTGATGGGAAAAATTTCGATTTTTTACTGAGCCCTTTCCATGGCAAAAAACAAGATGGCCGACGCCAATGAACCTTTTGACTCGCATATCATTAAAAGTATATATCCGATTTTTAATTCACGTATACCGTTGAAAAGATAAGTAAAAGAGAAATAAACTACAGTAGAACCTCGTTAATTCGAAAATCAAGGGACCTCAAAATTGCCAATTCGAATTATCCAAATTCGGATTATCCATACAAAAAAAAAAAAAAAAAAAGTTATACCTTCCTGCATCAATCGTTCGTTATTTTCGGAAACAATATCGTAGCAATCGGTTTTAATATTTCCGATACGCAAACCCCAAGAAAAACCGATGCAATCGCGTATTTGGCTCTTCCGGACGAGCCGACAAAATCATGCGCTTGTACCAGCCATGCAGCTGACGAAATCGCGCGTTTGCACCAGCCTTTAAGTTAGACTCCGCCTGTTGCGCGCAACGGTGCGCGTGCGCATAAAGATTGCACTTCTAGGAAGAATTGCATCTTTGTTCTAGGCCTAGGCTCCCTAGGCATTATACGATGTTTATTACGATGTTATATGACGTTGTTTCTTTTTCACCATTCGCCTACGTACGTAATATTCAACTTGATTTAGCGTTGAATAACCAGAAGACGAGTAATGACGGTCAGAAGAACAGTCGAAACTGTGAAGATGACCATCTACACACAGTTGCAAAACATAACATTGTTCTAGGGCTACACAATCAGTTGGTTACCGGTACGTCTCGCGTTTTGATGCAGGGTGAAACTATCTTTATTTAAAGATTTTTTGCAAAACATTCCTTTTCAAATCGATCTTGAAGTAGGCCTGATCAATCAATTCCAGTTATATTTTAAGTAAACATGAGTGATGTTTTTTAACGATCTGTACAGCGTTGAAGCGAGCGTCATAATCTTGTGTCACTGCCACAGCTGAAAGATTACGATGTCTTCGGAAGGCAAGGATAACGAACGGTCAGGTTAATGATTTTGAAATGACCTTTTATTGAAGTGGTAGGGAGGTAGGGCCTATCACTCAAGTGAGGACAGGGCCTGTGTGTTTATTTTCCAATGTTTTTCTGATAGGCCTAGGCATAAATAAATATTTTTCAGATAGTAAAAGATGTTTTTTTAATTCTTTTTGTGTTTTCTCGCATTTGTCGTTTTTTTTCTTGTTTCACTGGAGAATCTATTCTTAGCTCGGTAGCGGCGAGGGGAAGTGGGCAGGACAAAGTAACACGTAGGCCTACCGCCTGCGCTGAAGACTAGGGAGAGTGAGGGGAGATGCAGGCGGGCAGGGAGTTCTGCTGGCCGGGCGGCAGACAGTACAGATCGATAGGAGGCAAATATCTACACGGCGGCAAAGCTTTGACGGCGGTTTGCAGTCGTTGGGATTACGCGATTGCTTAAAACTGTTTCGAATTATCAGGCAAATTATGAAGGGTATTTTAATGACGGGGGAAATTATTTGTTCGAATTACACGTTATCGAAATTTCGTTTTAAACAGATCCTTTAACATGTATGTTCCCATACTCTTGGCAGGGAACTGAGTTATTTTACGAATTACACAGCTTTTCGAATTATGGGTGCTCGAATTAACGAGGTCTTACTGTATATATTTGCCATTTTGTTGAAACTTTGATATTTACTAAGGTTATGTTACAAAAACTTAAATTATTTACCACACTCGTCATCGTTATGGAACTTATGGCGCATATATTTACATGACCAAAACGGTTTTTGAATATTTTTTGCTTGTTTATCCGTAGCATATATCGTTATGAATGCAATGAGTCCTTACTTTTTATGTTCCGACAAATATAACCCGAGATAATGTATTTGAAGCTTTGGCATGTGTAATTTAATATTATATGCATCGAGTATTAATTCATCTCGATGTTTTAAACACATTTCGTCCAAGTACAATAATTGACGAAAGAATTATGTATCTGGTATCAATCGATCCGTTATAAAACGTATTTTAATAATTTTGATGAGGTACCCGTCGCAAAAAACAAGATAGCCGCAAAAAGAACTTTGTAACTTGTATATTTTCTATGGTAATTGACAGATTCATTTCAAAGGTACCGTTGGAAAGGTAATTAAAGGAGCAAAAAATAATAAACTTTGATATTTACTGAGGTTATCTTGTTGTAGGAACTATGACGCTGTTATGTTGATGATGACGATGATGACGATGTTGATGATGATGATGGTATGATTGACAGCCTAGGTCCTGGGTGTTTCTAATTGTAATTATTCTCATCATCATCCAGCCCAGATCCGATCAGTAGCGTACACATTAGCTATACATTCTCGCAGAATAGCTGATGCAGATCATGCCCAACGAAAATATACGTGGCATTGAAACCGATAAACCGAGTACATTAATACATATCGGCCACGAAAATCTCCAAAATCTAAAATATATATATATATATATTAAGACAGAAATTTAAAAAATACCTCCATCGGGTATTGAACTCGGGACCAAGGCTGTCAATGTCATACTCTTTCCAACTGGTCCCGGGTTCAATCCCCGGTGGAAGAACATTTTTTACTTTTTGTCTATGGTACCAACATAACAGCATCATAATCTCCTACTCCGTCTGGGCCCGGGGTAGAATTGGCCCAGAGCTAATCGTAAAAGGCGATTCAAGAGAAAAAGCCCACCTCGCAAACATCAGCTAGAAAGAGCGGAATATCTTACTCTCCGAAACTAGAGGCGAGCTCTGACAATCGTCGTCGGGGAACTGGCCCCCTTCCCTTGACGACCCCCCGGCGACGATGACAATGACACAACGAACGAACGATGACAAAGACGATGACGACCGCGACGTGAGAAACCCCCCTTCCTCCTCCTACCCGTGGCTGGTTCTGACCAGCATGGGCCCCTCCTCCCCCCCTTGTTGATGAAGTAGCTTTGCTCTCTCTTATGGATAATTAAAAAATTACCACTTATACAAAAATTACAATAATAAATATTGTTTACAATGAACTGTGGTTTTGTTTAATTATTGATCATAAAGTATTGTTATGGAGTAAGTATAAACCACATCTAACAATGCATAAATTGTGTCCCGTCCATTTTCGCAGTTTACTGCGCGTTACACTTTTGACTACGTTTACTATCGAGGAGATCAAAGTATTTGCATTAGGACAAAACAAAAAATATCTACGTGTAAACGAATGTCGTCCGCCATTTAAATCTATCCCCATGTCTTAAGAAAATGTTGATGGTTTAACCGTAAAAAAATATAGAACATTTTAGTGTAATTCTGAAAATGTTAAATTTCCCCGCCATTGTTGATTTTTCACCTCACCTTATTGTTGCAATCCAAAATAAATTTTAACATAATGTACGCCCATGTCTTGGGAATACAACGCACTACATTTCGTTTTTCTAATGCAAAAATTGCAGAATGTACAATATGGTTTATAACGCAAAGTGCGATCGACGCCGCGCATCCAAGATGGCGTCGTAAATCTATGACGTACACGCATTTCAAGACCACGTCATTTTTCTAGTGGGTGATGAAGTAGCCGACGATTTTATTTTGGTTTCGCTAAATAGTACCGCCTGTATGGGTCAAAGCTGAAATATGCGTCTTTTTAGCCTTCGACCGCCGCACTATTAAGTACGAAGGTTGACAGAGAAATTATTTGATAGATTTATTAAATATATTCAAAACATAAACTTCTGGTTTATAATATTCAACTTTCAATTTCAACTAATAAATCTCAAGGCCCACAAAATACATAAAGTAAACAATATTGAAAAAATACTCAATTTTATTGATCCATGTTATTATCACACCATTATTATGAATGAAATCATCAATTCTTAATCTTTATCATCATCATTAGGTTACGTATAAATCATTGCACACCCTACTAATAACTGACAGAGTACTTACCGGCTCGCTCCAGCACCGACAGGTAGAAGTGTTCCTTGAAATACTTCCTTGAGAACAAGTCCAGCGCCTGGCTGCACAGACGCATGAACGAGAATCTACTGTAGCAGCTGTGACCGTTGCAGAGCTCTGAGGACAACAATTTAGGGGACTTTAGATGTTTGGAAAGGTAATCACAAGTCCAGCGCCTGGCTGCACAGACGCATGAACGAGAATCTACTGTAGCAGCTGTGACCGTTGAATGAATGCACATGAAGTGGTGTCGGCCCTACTTGTACTGTCACTATTTATCAATATGGAACTCAATATACGTTTCCATTCCACTGTAGTGTCTTACACTTCTAGGAAGAAATGAATATTTATAAACGTCTATTCTTACAGCCGGTTCATTAAAACGTCCGGTGTGTCTTGAGCGACTTAATAGCGCATTAAATATTATTACTATAAATATTAAATTATTCCGATCAGGCCTAATGATTGGTAAATAAGAAAGGAGATGTGATTTTAGTCCGCCGATGTGAATAAAGGTAATAACTCCCGAAAATGTCTGGCAAGGCGCGCGCGGCGGCGACGGAGGGGGCGCGGCAAGCAGGCAATGAGTTAGTGGAGATAGATGGTGCTACAGCACCAGCGCACAATAGCAGGAGTAGCCACTGCTCTCCACTAGCATTGCATTTAAGTGGTTTCTTTACATACATGCTTGTTTGCATACATATCATGTTCATTGCCTGTTTAGAAATCAGGTGTTTTATTCCTAAAGGATTTATTAATGGCTAAAATAACAAGTGAGGCCGATACGACATGCAATTTATTTTATTTTATTTAAATGGTTAGAAATTGGGTGCAGCCATTACGCGAGGGCGGCCTATATACACGTAAATACTATTTGAAAAGTTGCCATGATGAATAGGTAAAATAACAAGCCGACCAGTAAACAGACCTGACAGACGTGAATAGGTCATTCATAGTCATTTATTTATTTATTTATTTGTAGTCAGTTGATGGTATACATAATACAGTAAGATCTCTCTTATCCGAGTTGGATGAGACCGGGGGCACCTCGGATTTGCGAAAAACTCGGATGGCGCGGATCAATTGTTTATTTGCTCTCGTAGCATAGCCTGATGTGGTAAAATGATATATGACACATGTAATGGATAAAGGAACATAAAATACACACGATACACTTCATACAGGGTATACTAAATGATTTAATAGCTTGTAATTCAAGCTCACGAACACACGTACACAATTAGGCCTACATGTCGTAATAAAAACGTATGTCTAGGCCTAGGCCTAGGCCTAGGCCTAAACTCGACGCAGTAGGCCTAGGCCTACAATGCAAACATAGGCCTAGGCCTAGCTCTCTTTCTCATGTGGGAAAACCTCTCACTACTATGCCCGCGCTGAAGCTCACGACGCAAGATAAGTCTGGGAAAGAAATAAGATAAGCCCAGGAATAACAATTCAATGCGTCGTGATTACGAATTTCGTGAATCGGTTGAAACATGATTGCATCTAGTTCCACAACGACCATCTTTGAACAGCTGTGTGTGAGATGGCTGGATCGTATGCGCACGCGCAGGCGCGCGACGCACACTGACCTCTATATGCTCAGTGGGTGGCACTGACGCTTACCGGCGATGCGCCCGACGCACACTGACCACTGAACTCTATACGCTCAGTACACTGATGCACACTGCTCGAAAGTCGAGATATATCGCCGATCTATCTTCTTTGCACTCACTCGTAAGGCATGCCTACAAATGTATGCGAGTACATTTAAAAAAGTGCGGCGCGGCGTCTGTAATTATTTTTATGTTTTATTTACGTATTTAAAACTTTAATTTTTTTTTTTTTTTTTTTTTTTTTGCGGCTCGGTTAACACGGAACATCGGATAAGAGGAGATCGGATAAGAGAGATCTTACTGTATAAGCTATTAGCTAATATACATGTCCACATAGACCCTATAGTAAGCTCTCAAAATTAACATAAAATAACTAATATTTAACTACATTATTGTATTCCTATAAACTAGGCCTACCTATGCTAAATGGCTAATTTACTAATTTACTCAAACAATCTAAACCTAAACCTAGGATAGTCTGTAGCTGTTACATCGTAATTTTCTCCCATTGTAGGAACTCTTTGACTGAATAGAAGGAGAATTTTGATAATACATTCTTCAGTTCATACTTAAATCTAGAAATATTGTCGATCTTTTTTATTTGGGTTTTTATTTGGGTACCTTGGCATGCCAATGGACATTGCCTATACTTCATGACCTGATTCATGCAGCCAATGTCATAAGGTCCGACCCACACTAAGGCACATTCTCGATGGTGAATTGAGAAGATGGGAACTTGCCTACCAGCGGATCTGCCAATCTTGCCACAAGCCAAATTTAAGCCTCCCCTCCCTGTCACTGCCCACTAGGGATGGGACGTTTAAACGTTTAAACATTTAAACGTGAAGTGGACGGTTATAGGTTATTAAATTCGCAAAACGTTTAGTAAAAAAAACAATATTTTTTTTAAATTACTTTTGGAGCCTAAACAAACACGGGCTAACAGATTAGGCCGATAATTTTCTAAAAGTGCTTAATTTTGGAGGAGGTGCCGGGTCATTAAATACAAGAGTGAGAATAAAACCGTTGTTAATTATTCGTCGGCCGGTCATAAGTACAAAATTACGATTTTTGTTGTAAAACTAGGCTTCTGCTTACCTAAATTTATAAAAAAAAATAAAAAAAAAATTTTTTTTTAGAAAACGGCTTTTTACGTTTAAACGTTTAAACGCGATTCGTTCAAGGGGTTAAACGTTTACGAAATTACACGCTTTTTCCCATCCCTACTGCCCACCCCACTTCATTCCATCAACTAAATCTTACATCCCCACCCCACCCCATAGCTAACGCGTAGGGGCCTAACCTAGTGAATTAACACACTTACCAGAGATGATCCTGGACCGAATGTCATTCCTCTGAATGAGCTTCATGTTGTAGCGCAGAAATACTAACAGCGAGTTGGTAGCTGCCATTCGCACTGGGACTTGCCGCTGAAATATTTTTCAAAACGTTAACTTCAGAAACTTCTGCCATTGAGTCACCGAGTAATGTGCATCCACTGCTGATTAACAAATAACAATTGATGAGTTTGGTTTCCTTAAGGCCATTATACTTTGCCCTGGGATAAATATTTTATAAGTCTAAGAACAACGGCTAAAAAGTTGACTCATAACTAGAGATGTGCAAAAACGGTGACAACGAAATTTGCAATAATCCCTTCAAATTCAGTTTGCACATGAATCTCATGAATTGTGATTGAATGGTACCAATTTCCAATTTGCGAATTTTCGCGAAATTTTAGTTGATGGCGCGAACTAGTGGCGAAATTAGCAATTATGTCCTTAAATGCGAATTAGGTCACGAAATTTTAAAAAATAAAAATTTTTCAAAGTTTTGGTGGAGGTGCCGGGTCGAAGTCGAAATTAAATTAACACTGGCTGGTAGATATGGTGGAGGCGCCGGGTCATACAACGCGATTGTGAGATCTTAATAATCGTTTGAACGAGAGTAAGCTCAAAATACTTCATATCCATATCAAAAGACACATAAAAAATGCATAATTTCGTAAATTTGGTAGAGGTGCCGGGTAGACGAAATTAATTCTGGTAAAAACTGTCGGAAACTTTGAAAACTGAAGGCTGAAATTGAGCTTAAAATTATAACTGATTTTGAACTTCACTCTCATGAGCTTTTTTTTCTTTTAAATCATTAAAATCAATCAAATTATCCTGAAACTTGGATTTTTTTTTAAGTTGTGCATGAGAAAATTGTGTTTTTCGGTAAATCGCGACAAATCGCGATTTTTTTTTTAATGCGCGAATTTTCAAACTTTAAAAACCATTTTTGCACATCTCTACTCACAACAGTAAAATTTGATTTAATTTATTTGGGTGGGTGGGACATAATCTTTTTATCAATCATTTCAATGAGAAAATTTAGACATTAGTGGACACACTGGGCCAAGTGCAAAGTTTAATTTTGGGCAAAGATTTTTTATATTGTTTTTAAAACCTTTGTCAGCAACCTACGTATAAGAAAAAAGATTTTCTGGAATAACGTTTGGTGGAAGATTTTTTTGTGAGGCGGTACAAATACGATTCTGGGTGGATCCCTGCGTGAACTCACTCAATGCCTCTCCAGGTACCTGTTGATCTTACGGTCAGGTACCCGGGTAAAGTTACTCAATTATTTACTACATTTTGACAGGTGGTCACTTTTAACACACACACACATGAATGTAACACGGTCTTGAGCGTCAGAGATGCTCGTTTCTTAGGAACGATATGTCCAGCTGTTGAAAATGCACTTTCAGAAGGAACTAATATTCCGGGAACGCATAAATATCTCCGCCAGTCACTTATCGGCCGGGTCATGCGCGTAAAGTGTGGGTATCCATGTACTGCGCGTAATATTCGGTTCTTGTCAGTGACGGTGACGCACTCACTCGAGCTCGACATAGATGAAACTTGAGAGCTAATTAATGCCGAATCACCTACGACCGCCGCTGTACGCTGACGAAAGAGACCAGTTTTCATGTCAACGAGCTAAGGCAGCGTGCGTGTCAAAATAATCTTAACTTTGGTCGCGCCGTTCGTTGGTCGCGTGGTCCTAGCCCTCTGATTGGTCTAGAACCTATTTGCTTGGATTCGCTCGCATGCATGAAAACGAGGCTTAACTGACGGCGTTGGTAAGTGAATTTGAGACAAAAAACAGTTGAACGAGTCACCCAACGACTCATTTTACTACCCGGGTTTAGGGATGTAAACCGGTAGAAATATTTACGGAAATGTTTTTTCTTTTTAATAGGCAGTGCACTGTTTATCTTGGGGGCATTTACCTTGAAATATTGGTAGATTAGTGCAAAATTTGTTTAAAATATCTGTTAGTAAAAAAAAACAGAAAATTTCTGCACTTTCATGACATTCTTAAAAAATATTTTTCACCTAGTTGTAACGTTGTATCTCAGATATTATCTGACAATCCTTCAAATTGAGGTTTTTTATACCTTTTAGACACGGCTGGAACCTAAAGTTACCATTTTATTTTTTCCCCTGGAATTGTTTTCCCAAAAAATATCGGAAATTGTACAATACTACTAGGGCTGTGCGAGACTCGAAATTTCGAGCCGAGATCGAGCACGTCAACATTCTCGCTCGCTCGCTCGTGTGATTTTTTGATGCTCGAAAATTCGAGTCTCGAAATGACTCTAGAATTGTTCGAGAACGAACGAAAATACGGCCTCGGCGGCGTAATATTCCATATTATGACGCGCTCTGCAACATTCTTCACGTCGACAGCGAACAGCTGACTGGTAATGGGCATTGCGCAGGCGCAGGCCACTCGATGCTCTCGCTTTGACGCCGTGCCCGTGCGCACCGACACTGCGCATGTCTCCAAAGAACTCGGATAAAGACATGTCAACCTCTTCTTTGGTCTAATATCGATATGTCGCAGACATGCGTTCGACTTTAAATCGACTATCGACTTTTACGAATTACGACGTACGTCACAAGGCTGCAAGTTGTTTAGCGTCTGTCATTCCGTAAACGACTGAATCAATTCGAAATGTATATATTATGCGACGGACCTATGTTTTTTTTACTTTCCGTATTATTTGAAGAAATTAGTGTTCCCAATATGTGTTTTAATACAATTTGCAGGTAAAGCGCAATTGAAATACGAGGTGAAATGAACATAGTTATGACTGCCTTAACCCTACTTATTGTGTAATGGCCCACAGCAACTTAGAGCATTAATTCAATGCACAAGGATGTGAGCTGAACTACTGCTGGCCTAGGCCTAGCTAGCCCTACAAGGCTAGGCCTAGAGGCCCCCTGCAACTTACCTTAAAGGCTTCTAGGGCCTAGCTAGGCCCACCCTAGGCCTTGCCTAGGGCCAAAAATAATATTGTTCTTTGAACTTCAAATAGAAAGAACACAATTGTTAATAGTAGAGGCAATTTAGAAATGAGCCTAGGCCTAGGCTAGCTTAGCCTAAGCAGTAAGCCTATGATTAAAATGATTTTAGATTAATGTTTTATCAATTGGCAGGCCCAACACTGTAATAACATATTGAAAATTTTGTGTTTATAACATCGTGACAAAATGTATAGGCCTACCAGCATTTGTGGTAAATTAAATTTTGGTCTGCTCGCTCGAATCTCGCTCGAAAATCAAGCAAAAGACCAAATACTCGCTCGATCTCGCTCGACTAAAAAAATCCCTGCTCGCACAGCCCTAAATACTACCAACATAATTAACAATGTTTCCCGTTGACAGTCCAACTCACCGCCCGGTGAACCCTTGTAAATAGCACTGGGGTGAAGTAGGTGTGTATGAACTCCGAGGGAAGCACCAGGTAAAGACACTCGAACTGTTGGATCACCAGCTGGTGCAGGCGCCAGTTGTTGGTAGTGCTGACCTCGGACTCACACTTGAGCAGCGCACGTCCGATCTCCAGAGCCGCCGTGTCCTGACAGACACAAGAGAGTCAAGACCAAAATTAAGCAGGTTGAAGGCATTCAAAATAAATTTTTAGAATTCTTTGCTATCAAATAACATAAAATTACACCGATCACATTATGCTACACTTTGTCAACAACATTCGATTCCAGCACTAGCAAGTCGTTGTAGTGCAACCGACTTAATTTTCCTCTACAAACTTCTCCATAACTTCATCAACACGAACCTACTCCAAGATATAAACTTTCACTATCCTTCAAGAATTACAAGAAATTAGATCCTCTTCAAGATTCAATGTCCTCGTATTGATGTTTTTTAATTTTCCCCCATCAACCGAATTCAAGACACCTACAACAAATTGTTAGCCATTAATATAGAAATTGACATCAACACATGAAACTTCAATTATTTAAAGCAGCTGTTTATGCCAGTTTACCAACATGACTCATTTATCACTCTTGTCACCTTATCACCATTTCACTAGTTTTGTATTTTATAATCTCAATTTTTTCTTTTGTTTTCACTTTTCTTCATTCATCTTGGGATTTCAGACATTTTTTATACATATATATATATACGTTTGTTATTCAAGTTTTTCTTGTTGAATTTGTTGTAACATTTTCATGTGTTTAATTATTATTATAATGTGTTTGAATTGTTTAGTTTTATTTACCTAACACTTGTGGGGTAATACCTGTTGCTGGAGCTTAAAAAATAAAAGAAGTTAGATTGGTATTGTATTGTCGGAGTGATCACTCGATGAGTCTCTGTCTACCTCACTACTGACATATTTATTAGGGGTGTGGGAGTACCCGAAATTTTGAGTTGAGTTGCATATTTGGTACCTACTAGTCTCGAACTCGAATATTTGCTACTCAAAATTGTTTTTTTTAAATTGATTTTGGTGGTAGGCCTACGAATGGTGGAGGTGCCGGGTGGCGGCGTGTGTGAAAACATAAATATTGCTATGCATTTTTGATGCTACCTTACCAATCTTCTTTAGCCTTAGTTGGTCCATCCAGCCTTTTGATGCATATACATTTTTTTTTAGTTTTGAACTTTGTTATAGCAGAAATAATAGTTTCACTACCATATCAACATTTTCATGTTATATCAATTATTGATTGATATGGAGGGATCCTTTAAGGCTATTGTACCACCTCTGGCCGATAATTTGAAAGTCGAAGAAACATGTCTGAAAAGTTTGCTGAATGAAAGAAGGCCTTTAAAATAACAGAAAAAAAAATTGTGAATATTTTTGGGCTAAACCTATAACCTCACTTTTGGAAATTAGATTTAGATTGTTGGACAAAAGTGTAAAATACAAGTCTAGTTCAAAATTAAATTTTGAGAATTGGTTTTCTGGACATAGTTTCTAAACACCTTGAGCTATAACTTGACTATAGCTAAAATAGTTTTCTGAAAATAACAGTTGGTGTACGATTTTTTTTGTCAAACGGTACAAATACAAGTTTTTTCCAGTTTTGTACCGTTTGACAGAAAAATTCGTACACCAACTGTTATTTTCAGAAAAATATTTTAGCTGTAGTCAAGTTAGCTAAAGGTGTTTAGAAACTATGTCCAGAAAACCGATTCTCAAAATTTAATTTTGAACTAGACTTGTATATTACACTTTTGTCCAAAAATCTAAATATAATTTTCAAAAGTGAGGTCATGTCCCGCCCAAAAAAATTCACAATTTTCTTTCTGTTATTTAGGCCTTCTTTCATTCAGCAAACTTTTCAGACATGTTTCTTCAACTTTCAAATTATCGGCCAGAGGTGGTACAATAGCCTTAACCGATTAACCAATTAACCCCCCGAGGCTGAAAAACTGGTTTGTAATTTGTCTGCCCCTGCAAACCGTGAGCACAACAATTGCCCGTGTAAACAACACCTAAAGCAGAAATAAAAAAAAAAAAAAACAATGTTTTTCAAATGTAGAGTAGCTATCAGCTAGCCTGAACTCTTGACTGTACTCGAGTGGCTGGCTGTAGGGTTGCACGCCCATTTAGACGCCCCACCCACTCACGGTCGTGACACTTAAGTTTCTTCATAAAAGTGCATGGTGATTGTGTAGGTTGAGTCGGACCGTGCTAAGGCTGTCGAGTCAAGTGTCGTTATGAGTGGGTCAAGTTTGTGGGGACACCTAAGGCTGGCGAGTCAAGTGTCGTTATGAATGCAAGTAGTCGGTGAAGTGCAAAGTGGGTGGTAAAAGTTTGAAATACCCTGGTAGCAGCTATGCACAACCACTTAAAACTGGTTCATCCAGAATGCTTACATTTCTTAAATCAATTGGACGTTACTCTTCTGTCTTCACTTAAGGTAGCTCAAGCGTATCTCGACGTGGATAAAAAAAATTCAAATTTGGCATATTAACAGATAATTACCTGCTACACAATAATGTAAAAAGAAAAACCAGG
>JAMZAV010004342.1:0-51060 GCA_024449915.1 Sweltsa coloradensis
GCCAAAATTTAAGGGGGGTTTTGGGGAAAAAAGGGTTTTTAAAATTTCGGTCAAAAAAAATAAAGAGACAAATTGGGAAAAATGAAGAAAAATGTTATAAGAAAATGATTTTTTTGCCGCCCGAATGGGCGGGGGGACGCCGCCTCCAAGGTATCAGCGGGGAATATAAAACCCCAAAACACCCAAAAAGGGTTTGATCGGACAAAAACCCAAAAAATCAAGAGGCAAATTATGTTTAAAATAAATTAATCAGGTCATAAGATAATGATTTATTTCCCCCCGCCCGAAAACTGGGGGTGAGGAGCCGCCCCAAGCAGGGCCCAGTTTTGGGAAACATAAACGCATTAACAGCTAAACGGTTAATTGTAAAAAAATTTATGAAGATACCGATGGGCCTTTTTGTAAATTTTAATGGAGCAATTTATTGCCGTCAGTGGGGAAATTGGGAAGCAGAGTCCCAAGTTTGGCAAAAATTTTAATTCTGCAAACTTTTTTCCCACACCAAACAGGGAGTAGTATTGATGCAATTTGGTTTGAATTTGGGGGGCGGCCCTTTGTACAGTCACAAATACTCGATGGGAAACTTTTTAACGTAGTATTGATGTCCATTTCCTTTACAAACTTACTTTGTCTGTTCATGGAAGTATCTTTAAAAAAATCTGAACTTGAAAGCCCTTTGCAAGCCTCAAGCCCCAGAGTTTGAATAAAGCGTGCCAAAAGGATACAAAGATGACATCAAGTGTAAATACAAAATTTTAATGACACCATGTCGGGTCGAAGTTGTCAAACTCATTCAAAATTTCCAAAAAAAAATTTTTTTTCTCGTCCGTCTTAAATGCAAATTCAAACAATAGGCAAATGTAAATAGAACCTGTCTTTTTCACAATTCTACCCCCCGGGTGATTGGAATTACCCCCCAAAAGTAAGGTGCAATGACAAAATATTATTTTGCCGCGATAAACTTAATACCGCAAGAGTATTTCATTGTATTGAGCAGTGCAGAGATGGCCAGCTCCTCAAAATCACCTAAAATATACGACTTTTTTATTGCGGGGAAAGGGTTTTGTAAAAAAAAACAGTTATTTTTTTTCTTTTGGGGAAGCATGCCAATGCAAATAAAATTTGTAGGGTTTTCTTGAACCCAAAGCACTACTCGCTTTTTTTAAATTTGCCCAGTTAGATGACACGTTTAGTACTGAAAAAAGAAGATGCAGGCGTAGTTGATCTTATCAACTAATAGACACACAATGAAAATTGTCTTTTTTGAATAGACACAAAAAGACATAAAACTTCACAAAAACACTGGAGCTTCCCATGAAATCTATTTTTGAGGACTCATAATTCATAATATAATCAAAAAAAAGAGTCAGCCTATTAAATTTCAAAATGTTTGCAGCAGAAACGTCATAAGGAAAAAAAAATACGTTTTTTTTGGTGATAACAAGAGGAAAAAATCAGCAACGACAATCTTGGTCAAGAAGATGTTAAATTTTCAGTGGGGAAAAATGCAGGAAAGAAATTGCTTTTTAAAAAAAAAAATGAAATAGTCAGAGATAGAAGTTTGGCATTTTTTCTTGAGGTTATTTGTTTTTGCCCGCCTAGACCGATGTAGACCTTAAATTGCTGTTGGCTCCTATGGTTATCATGGTTCCAAGAGCATTGTCTTTCCGCAGGGGGGAACTAGCATCATTGCTCAAAAAAAGTGTTCTAAGGGGGATTTTTCAAAAAATTCCAACGTTTCCCAACAGAAAACCTACAATGATAATGATGAAAGTGGGAAATGCGCGTACTTTTGTTGATGGTGGGGTTGGGGTAAAAGCGTTCAAGCGACAGTTGACAACTAATGCAGTAAAGGGGCCGATAATGTGGTGAAACGTCTTGATCATGGTACTGAATGATGAATGCTCGTCGTGTTGACTTTTTTAATGTCCCAATGCCCAAAAAAGTCTGCTATCGGGACAACAGCATGTGGAGCAAACCCTGTGGTTACAGGGTGGAAGATAACTTTCGTTGGCCACATTCAGATAAAAAAATTTCCTGTCACACAATTCCAAAAAAATTTAATTTGGCTGCTTATACTAAAAACATTTTGATCACGCAGTCCTTACCCAAAGAAAGTTTTTTAAAGGGCAGGTCAATCAAGAAAAATCGAACTAATAGAATTGGAGCACTTAAAAAGCTCGCAAGAAGAGGCGATAAAAAGATTTTCCTTCAGTTTTTGAGCAACGTACGGGAGCATCCCAGTACATTTTTTCTCCCGGACCCCGATTTTTGTTTTTTTCGTCATAAGATATCCATCTATGAAAAAAAAACTCAGCGTTGTCACGGGAAGGGAAATTTAAAAGAAAGGGGTATTCCACTGGCTCCTATTAACAATGCAAAGGTGTAAAGAAGGCAGCGGCTTTCCAGGATTCCATGTTTTTTCGGGGACAAAAAAACCTGGAATTTTCGTAGGAAAGGGTCTTCCATGTCCTACCTTTAAGCCTCCTATCCTATTTAAATTTTCCCCTACGAGTTGTAAGTTTTTGTATTTTAAAGAGTTTTTTTAAAAAAAAACGATGGATCAGTCCACAATAAAAAAAGGTTAACTTTGTTATTAACATATGACTAAAACTAAAATTTTCCCATAAAATTTTGTTTTATTGTATTTGTCTAAAATTTAACTCATTATCGATGCTGTTATAATTTTTATTTTATCAATAAATAATATTTTGCAATTTTGAAAAAAATTTTATTTTATAATTTTAAATTCATTTATTTTAAGCATAATTTCCTTTTTGACTTTTTTTGTCCGACAAACCTTTTGACTTTTTTTGGAGCTTTATATTTTCCCAGGTGGTAAACGGGGGGTGGTGTCCCAAAAACCCCCCATTTGGGCGGCGCAAAATGTATTTTATCATATGACCTAAAACCTTCATTTAAGCAAAATTTCCCTCTTGATGTTTTTGCCGAAAAATCTTTTTGGGTTTATTGGGGCTTTTTTAATTCCGAGCGTGGAAAAACGGGGGGGGGCCCCCCTGCACCCCCATTTGGGGGCGGCCAAAATGAATTATATCTTTGACTAAATCCATGCATTTTAAGAAAATTTTGCCTTTTTATTTTGTGTCCGACAACCTTTTAGCTGTTTTTGGGTTTTATATCCCCGGGGGGGGGGCAAATTTGGGGGGCGGGTTCCCCCCCCCCAGCGCGGTCGGCGTTTGGGCCCCAACGCGATTCATTTTCTGGAGGTCCTGAGCAAAAACGACATATGGTGCTATATTTTACCAAAAAGTTGCACAAAAAACCTTTTGACGCCTACAAATTTTCGATTTTTTGGTGGGGGTGCCGGGTGTCAAAAATTTTAAAAATAAAGGGCTAAAATTGAGTTAAAATTTAAAATTGATTCTCGCTTCTGTGTTTGTTTTCTTTTAAAATAATCATAAATTTGCCTGGATTGTGAAAAGATAATTTAAAACTGGATTTTTTTAAATTTGTCATTACAAATTTATTGGTAAACAACAAAAAATTGAGAATTTTTTTTTTAAGCCAAATTTTCTTCCAAAAAAACTTTTTACACCTCTCTAGTTAGCCATTGACAATCACTACGTATACAAGGGGGTTTCGAAAATTTTTTGTTTTGAATCAAAACTAATTCGATGTCCGTACACCGTAGGCATACATGAACTGGTTTCAAAATCTCAAAACGTTTTCAAAATAATTTTTAGTTGTTATGGCAGATCTCGAAAATAATCAAGATTGGAACTATCAAAATTGTTGATTAGGGTTCAATACAAATGATTTGTACCAATACAGCTTTTTTCACTAAAACTGCCAGAAACTACAAGTAAAAATTAAAAAGGATATTTTGAAGAATTTTGTTAAATATATTTAAACTTTTACTGTCACTCGAATTTTTAACTTAAATTTGACCTTTATTTTCGTGAAATTCAGCAAAAATACACGAAAATGATACCAAACAGGATTTTAGACACACCTAAATAATGTTGAATCTAAGACTTTTTGAAAAAGGCTCCCTTTTTTTAATTCTAAAGGAAATAGGGGTGGTCCAATCCTTGGGCAAAATATTTATTTGCCTTTTCCCCTACAACTGGAAAGCAAAAAATCGTTTTTCAAAAGTGTAGTATTATTTTGCGTACCTACCCTACCAATTTTTAATTCAATCGTGTACTTTCGTTCATAAGCAAAAATTTTTCTTCGAAAAAAAATCTTTTTTGGGAAAATTTAAAAAATTCATTATTGTTTGTAGGTTGTTAACTTTCGTGGTAATAATGGAAAACAAGAAAAAAATTCAAATTTATGGGTAAATGTCTAAATTTTCCCTTTTTTTTAAACGCCCTCCTTCAACGTATTGTAAGCAGAGTTCCCAAATCGTCTGTTGTTCCCTTTTTTCACAATTTTTTATAATAAATAAAGAAGGGAAAGAAAAATAATTAAAATCCGTTCATATAAAAACTGATATATGAGAAAAATTTTTACTTTTGATGGGGGCCCATTTTGAAGCACCAAATCTGTACCCCCGGGCCAAGGATTGACACCATGGAAATTATTATTAGAAAGTTTTTGATAAAATACATAGTTTAGTTGAGAAACTTTGGCAACAAAGACTGTTTAGGCGCTCCCCCATAACCTAAAGCGCCCCAAAAGGGGTTTTAGCGGGTATTGCCATCGTTTTTGTCGCTAACCTCGTCTTTTTTCCATTGACAGGTTGCAACTTGTTTCCCTTTTTCACTTCTCAAGGTTTTAGAGTTTAAAATTTTGTAGAGGCTAGGTAAATTTTAAACGGGACTCGAACACTGCAGAAAAGTGACCTTTTTCTATTTTTCTTGGAGCATAAAAAAAACCTTGTGTTTATGTAAAATCTTTCACCCCTCTACTGTAGGATGAACCCTCTTTTGAGAGCGTCAAACAAAACATTTGGGTGAAAACCCCCTTTACATGTCAGTGACAGCTTTGAAGCTAGGCCTTCCTAAAATTTATTCAATCGACACCCCAGTCGGCACTTTGGGAGTATTTTCAGCTTAGGGAACATTTTGTGTCGCCCCCCCCTCCGCGCCCCCCCCCCAAAAAGGTAAAAGGTTCGAATTAAAACAAATTTTCAAAACCACATAACCCTTCTTTTTGATTGATGATCTTGATGAAAGAGTTGATTTAGTCTTTTTTCCATAATGAGTCAAAAATATTTTCGAATTTGATTGGAAATTTTTTCAGTCGCTATAAATAGCAACTGACACATTTGTTAAAATAATGGAACGAATATGTTTTGCAATTTTTTTATTTTATTCCCCTTTTTGATTTTCACTGTTAAATCAAAAAATGAACAATGACTGTTTTTGTGACAAATTTTTTTAACATGCTGTAACCAGAATGATTAGAAGTGAAAAGATGCCAGGATTCAAAGCGAACTCTGCAAGTAAATTATAAAGGCGGTGGCCCCGGGCCCACAGTGCCGCATAAACATCAGTCATGAGGGGGGAGTTTGTAGAAAATTTAAGGTTTTGAAGGAAATATATAATATTATTTCAAGTCAAAATTCAAGTCAAAATCAAAAAACACTATAATTTTTTTTGTATTTTACTCATTTTTTTATAAAGGAGTCGATACTATTTGCCGGTTTTATAGAAAAAAGGAAAAAAACTCAAAAGAGTCTGTCTGGTTTGGCCAGCCTACCCAAGTTTTTTTGTTAGTCTTTCTTTTTGATGAATAAAAAAAAAATTTTAACAATCTTATTTTTAGTCCTTATGCCTTTTCCCCCTCATGTTTTTATTGTCAGATTAAATTTTACTTTTAACCCCTGTAGCTACGAAAGTTTTTTGTTAGGTAGGGATTTTTATTTTTGTCATCTTTTTATCAACAACAATCAAAAAAAAATCAGAATCGAATAAAAAATTGTGCTATAGGCCCACATATCTTTAATATTTTCTACTTCTAAAATAACTTTGTGAGTTTATTTTAATTTTTTTCGTGGTATTTTTTGCTTTTATTTACCCTGTGATTTGACAATAACTTTAATTTAGGGGGTTTGGTTTTTTTAACATCTTGTATTTTTTTGTATTTCGATAAATAAATTTTGTGAAAAAAAGTCAATAGGGAAATTATAAAAAATTATCATATTGGTTAATACTTTTTAAATTTATTTTTATCTTACACTAAGATCATGTTTAACCAATAAAAATTTCAATTTTAAGAAGTATTTAAACCAAGTGTACTTTATCTGTTTCCTGATTTTGTTTTTCGATCCAGTATTTGTCTCCACTCAAATTTGTCCCGTGACAGACATTGTTAAAAAATTTTTTTTGCACGAACTTTTAAAGAAATAGTAGCAATTCAATTTTGCCAAGCTCACATTTTTCAAGGAGAGTTTGGGAAAAAATTGTTCTTTTTCGCAAAAGTAGAAGGGTGCGTGCGAAAAAGGGGAGATGGGTACATATACAAATGCTGAAAATGTCTCATTTAAAAAGTCTGTGTACACGAATTCCCAAAAAAACCTTATTAAAAAACTACACCTAGTTGTAACATTTTTTAAAGTGGGACAGTTTTTTTTTTGTAGTGGCACAATTTAAAACATGTAATTGGAAGGTAAAATTCCTGGGCATCAAATTAGTATCACATCAGGTATCTGCTATTTACAAGATGCCAGAATATTAAACCAATGCATGAATTTTACAGTCACGTACCTTGCTATTTTACAAGTGAAATAGAAACCTTATTCACTGTAGGGAAATTAATAGTTTGGGACTGCACTTTAGCAGTCACCTGGAGGAATATTTAAACCCAATAGCGAGAATTTTACGTGCTGTACCTTGCTATTTACAAGATAAATAGTAAACCCCTTTTCCTGTAGGTAAGAAGCCGCCCTTTGGGGGACAGCATTTAGCAGACCTGGCAGGGGAAAATTAATCCAATAGACGAGAATTTTTCAGGACTCGTCCCTTTCATTTTACAAGAGAAATAGTAAACCTTATTCATGTATGGTTAATTAAAACGTTTTGGGGACATCATTTTGCAGTCACCCGGCATGGAATATTAATCCATAGACGTGAAAATTTTACAGTGACTCGTACCTTCTATTTTACAAGATGAAAAGTAAACCTTATTCCTGTATGGTAAGTAAGCCGCTTGCGGGGCAGCACTTTAGCAGTCACCCGGGGAAAAATTATCCTAGACGTGAATTTTACAGTCAGTACCTTGCTATTTTTCAAAAGAAATAGTAAACCTTTTTCACTGTAGGTAAATTAAAACTTTTGGGGGACTTACATGCTGTCACCGGGATGGGAAAATTAATCCAATACACGAGAATTTTACAGTGTCTGTACTTTCTATTTTTTCAA
Source organism: Sweltsa coloradensis (assembly GCA_024449915.1). Taxonomy (NCBI): domain Eukaryota; kingdom Metazoa; phylum Arthropoda; class Insecta; order Plecoptera; family Chloroperlidae; genus Sweltsa; species Sweltsa coloradensis. The sequence continues at coordinate 7,329 of JAMZAV010004342.1, forward strand.
GATGAAATAGTAAACCTCATTCACTGTATGGGAAAATTAATACGTTTTGGGGGACATGCACTTTTGCAGTCACCGGGATGGAAATTAACCAAAAGACTGAAATTTTTTTAGTCCGTACCTTGTATTTTACAAGATGAAATAGAAACCCATTCACTGATGGTAAGTAAACACGTTTGGCGGGCATGCACTTTTGCAGTCAAGAAAAAAAAATTTTTCTTTGAATTTTAATTTTCCCCGAACATGGGTTCAAAAATTTTCCCCAAAAAAAGTTTTCAGTTATTACTGAATCCAGAATGTATTTAAAACATGCTCATTTAAACGTATTTTAAACAGTTGTTTTTGGGAGTTTTTTAGATTTTCTTTTGTATTTTGGGAGAGTCAATGTTTGTGAAGATTTTAAATTGGGAGTTGTAAATCACAAAATCAATATGCGCTTTTACAAGGAACATGTACGTGCAATTTTACAGTTCCATGCTTGGCACTAAAAACGCCAAGTACATGCTTGTAAAATTATCGCAATATTTGTTACAGTGTAGCCGTGCTGGGCTGGGAGAGGTACAGATGAAGAGTAATGAGAGCTACATGAGATGAGGTCCATTGAGGACCACGTTCGTCATAGACCAGCGCATTATCAACCACGATATTGACGAGTCAGGTTAAACCCAGTGGCGGCTTGAAGGTTCCAACATAATAAGTGTGAGATACGTTCCATTACACCCTCCACCCAGTAATGAGATTAAGTTCGGAGCGGCTAACAGAAAACAGGGGTCCTCAGTAATAAAAACCCGTCAAGGTTATGTTTGGCGACAATCTGTGCGTTTTAACGCAGCAGAATGGAAATAATCATCAGTTTTGATCAATGCCTTTTGAATCAATAATATAAAAGAGATTAACGGATATATAAAACATAATGGACAGGGATGTTCGAGTCCTGAATTTTGGTTTCGAGTCGAGACCGAGTAGTATTTTGTCTTTTCTAAATTTTACTATTACTCTTTGACTATATTTACAATATAATATATACAATATAAATTATATTTATTTATGTTTATCTATATGTTGGCTCCATAAAAGAGAAGTGGTAGTAATATCTTAAATAATGTCACCTTCTCTAGCTAGATCATTTTAATGACCAAGCACAAATGTTATTAGGGCTAGACTATGACGTAATTCAGTAATTGATACTTTTATGGAAATGTTGATACAAACATTATAGTGTAATAATTTTATTATTTGTGCTAAAAAAAGTTCAAAACTCTCAAGAAGAATACAAATTTGTATTAAGAGACTGAGGTTACTATTAGGACTAATCAGGGTAGGTAAGGTAGCGCTAACATAGATAACGAATGTGATGTTTTCACACTCGTCCGCGACCCGGCACCTCCACCAAAATCATAAAAAATGTTGACACTCGATTTCGAGTAGCGAAAACTCGATTTCGAGTTGAGTACCGAAATTTAGGGTACTTGCACAACCCTGATAATGATTGATAACTTACAAAACAATATCATTGTGTAGTTATGTCATGAAACCAATTGGGATAAAAAGAAAATTAAAGACGCGTACATTATGGCATGTTTACATAATGTGCACCATAAGTCTCTCTATATTGTATTTATTTAAATTGTTAAAACATTTTTTTTCTTTCGACCTTCAGTTTGAAAAAGACTTGGTAAAGGTCGAGATATAATGTCCTTATATTTTATTGGTAGTCTCCTCCCCTTCCCCGAAACCTCATCCACTGCCTCTTCAATACACTTTCTGCGTCTGAATCGTAAGCCTAAAGGAACGTAGGTGTCTATAACGCAGAGTGCGGCGTCCATGGGATGAAATCCTCCTAGGTTCCTGTAAGCTGACCACCTCGATGTCAGGGTAAACAAATACTTATATGACAGACGTGACTGTTTCACTCAGTAACAGATTTCAACAGACTAGAGGAAGATGGAAAACAAATACAGGCTACATCCAATACGTTCTAGCCATAACACCACTGTGTGTAACTCAATAGTATGGGAGCACTGAGCACTTTATAAGAAATATTTTATTGTTCTTTCCCCCAAATAACATGGACGCTTTCCCAAACACCCTAGGGGTGCGTACCAAACTTGTACACTGATTGTTGCATATTGTGTTTTATTGTATTGTACATATTTAATGATTGTTGAGTGTTCTTTCTTGGGTAAGAAAACAATTATTAAATTTATCGATTTATAAAAAATATAATATTTTTTATTATTTGTATTATTTATTTTTGGAATCGTACAACTAATTGAAAATTTTGATGCACATTTACATGAAAAGTTAGAAAAGGGCCCGAGGCCCCAGTCATAACATGTGCAATTAATATATCGTAGTCCGACGTTACAAAACCAATGTTTGTTCTGTCTGATTAAAGATCAACCTTACTTCAGAAAACCATTTCCGTTGAAATTCGGTGGAAGATAAATATAATTTTAAAACACTTTAAAAAAACGAATGTGGTAGACATTCACGACCCTCTTTCATCAGTCTTGACTCTTGAAGCAGCCACCAACATGGGTGGCAAAACGTCAAGCAGTGCCTCATCATCGACACGACGCAAGAAGCCAAAGATCATTTAATATATTATTACAAATATTGTTGCTTAACATTATGCTCTAGTGGTCGATCATGTCGAATACGAGGACAACCATCAACACTGCGCATGGACCGGCAGTGAAAGGTGGCTTGCAGAGATGCAGAGTTCCTTGTATCTCACGTATTCTGGTGACGCAAATATAGTTGTTTGCTAAATGCAAATTGTGTACTTTTCTCTCTTGAAGTTTCCTCCTCGCAAAGATCTGAAGTATTGTCTCCTCGAGTTGGTTATTTATCTTTGCAGCTCCTCGAAGATATCCGCTACACGGAGTGCTCACGTAGCAGCGTTCATATCTGTCTCTCCGAGCTCTTTGGAAACAGTCGGCAAACAAGACGCGGTGTTGCCAACTGTCGCGGTCTCACCCTCAATCACGTTCTGTCAACATGGGGGCGAGGTTTGTCAACACCGCGATAGAATGAGGGACTGGGGGTTCGGTTAACAGATGGAGGCTTTCTTTCAGAAGCTACTGCACGAGCACAACATCTTATTGTGTTTGTTAAACAGTTTAAGAACAGTTTAGAGCCAATCTATGAATAAAACAAACTCGGCACTTTAGAAAAAGTTGAATTCACACAACTTTGAATGACTTGTTGACACTTTTCGGAGGCATTTTGCATGTGAACCACAGAACAAAAATTGATTACTTAATTGTATGCCTTTTTCTTATCTAACAAACGACATATAAATGATGCTTAATAATCTCAAAGGCAAAAATTGTTATTTTAAGAGTTATTTTATTAGGTTATACACATTTATTTGAATTAAAACCAACAAATAAAAACTTAGTAACATCAACAATCGCTTTAACAGCTGTTGGCAACATTGTTGAAATATAAAGGACCAATGAGAGCTCGCTTGAATACCATTATTGCAAAAAAAAAAAAAAAAAAAAAGCAACTACCTATACCAGAGTCGATAAAGAAGTTTCCCCGTTGGGGAGGTCCTCCAAGCCTGGGTTAAATAAAAAGTCGGTTTTACGCGTTTGGAATCTAACGTTTCGCGCTTTCTGTGTGATAATTCATGGAACTACTTCAATAAAACTACGTCACTTTTCTACTAGTAGTTAACAGTCGATGACGAAAAATGGCGGACACGTCAAAATATTAAATACGATCGAATGTTGGCGAATGTTTTGGCATAAAGCAAACTCTCTTTATTAATGAGGTTATTTCTGATGGAGTAGACCTAAGCTTGGGACCTAGGCCGACAATATGTATTGTTCAAGATTTCGATTTGGGTGCCTAGGGCGTACTTACGTCTGAAAACTGTATTGTAGCCTTGGGCCTAGGCTACACTTACGTCCGTTAGGCTCAAACAAGGCATATCTCGATTAATTTCGCACGAAAATGTCAGTGACGCCTGCGCAACACTATATAGTACAATAATAAATCAAAAGTAAATCGTTTTAAAAGGCTAGGGCCCTGGGCTTATATGATTGAAATAAAATTGAAGTTTGACGTTTCGTCTGTTATTTGTTGATATCAGCGTCACTGCACATCGATAATCTACTGACCGTATTTAGCGTGCAGTGCTTTTATCAGTTTCACATTTAAGCCGCCCTCAGCGCGCAGAGCGTTAGATTCCGTTTTGACTTGGGAGTAAGGGGACCTCCCCAAAGGGGAAACTTCTTTATCGACTCTGCTAGTATCTTTGATACAGACTGTGATCTAGAGTAGGATTCAGCCTAGATTGAACGACCTTCAAAGTTGCTTTTGTTTAAATCGGCATAACCAACACAGGAAAAATAAAATTGCTAGCATCATTTTTCTACTCCGTGCGCTGCGTGCGTGTGGCGAGGTGACGAACTAGGTGTATGTCAACAGACCATTCCAAACGTGTTATGTTTTGTCTCTGAGTTGTTTGGATATTAAAATTCTTTGTCTTATATTATTGTCATTTTATTTTAATCAACACAATTCGATTTGCATAAAAATTGAACTAGGCCCTAGAGCAAGGATACTATTATACACTTCGTTCTAGCCTAGCCTAGGGCCAGGCCTAGTCTATGCAATTTCTCTTTGGGGGTTGGGGGGGGGGGGGGCAAAAGCCTAGGCATGGCTTCAATATGGAGCCTAGGCTAGCTAGATGTAGTCCTACATTGATAAAACAGGGAAATCCTTGTGATATGTGTTCAATTTGGGGAAACTAGGCCTAGCCTAGGGCTACGCATAGCCTAGCATCGGCCCAACCCAGGTAGTGTAGCCTAGGCCTAGGTCTAGTATTTATAGCCCTACCCCCCAAAAGGAATATTAAAAGTATTTTTTCTAAAATCCTTGGGTCTACAACCGTTGTCTTGTACGTATTTACTGTTTAGGTACCTAGGCCCTACCTAATTGGTTGGCTTACTAGACTGTTTTTTTCCCGCGGGTCCTATTAGTGCATGGCTTAGTGGCAAAGACCTACTTCACTTCAACATAGTAGTAGTAGTAGTAGTAGTAGTAGTAGTAGTAGTTCTCCTCTGCTGATGACTCATTGTCGGTGGCAGGTACTTCCTTCATATTCGGTGGCAGGTAATTCCTTCATTTTCCTCACTTCTCATTCCCTCATTTTCATTTCCATTTCCAATTCGCTATCAACTCCCTTTTCTCTTCTCCTTCTTCCCCTCATCCATTTCATCCATTTGCTTCACTGATCATCTTCCTTTACACTTCTCCTTCTATTCCACATTCGAGCAAGGCCTCTTCTTAATTACTTCCTCATGCCGTTTGATTCTCTCTCAATCAATAACACTCCCCTCAGTCAGTATTTACCTTTGGCAGCAGCTTAATAGATTTCTTGAACCCAGCCAACTTTTTGTCCCCCACTATCCCCTCAGAAAGGCCATTCCAATCCACCACTGTCCTTGCAAGGAAGGTGTTCTTTCCCACATCTGTGGCCCATATACCTCTCTCATACTTCCATGAGTGGTCCCTTCTAGCTATATAGCTAGCCTTCCTTAACTGCCCGTTCATCTCACCCCACCCCTCATGTGCCCTGGACACCCTATACATCTTACCCAATCTGTCCATTCTTCTCCTATCTTCAAGCGTCTCCCATCCAAGTTCCCTTACCATACCCTTAACACTGTCATATGTCCTTACTAGTTGTCCATTAATCATTTCCTCCTTCCCCCAATTATTTTTATTGAGCACCCTTCTCGCAGCTCTTTCTTGTACTGCCTCAATTTCTCTAGTTTCTCCCTTCCTGTATGGATCCCATATTGCCCCAGCATATTCAACAACCGGTCTAACTAGGGTTTTATAGGCATGTCCCTTTAGAGCCTTACTTGCACCTTACTTGCAACATAAGACAATTGATAGACCAACTCATTTAATCAATACTTAGGCTAGGCCTACATAACATTAAAATATTATTAATTAATAATTAGTCAAGCCCAGAACTCAGAAGAGCAACCAAGTAAAGAAATCAGTCTGAAACAAGATTTAAAGCAGACGACGTAGGCTAGGGCCTATCTGTGCTGTGCAGACGACAGGCCTTTAGTAATATTTTAGCTGATTGTATTAAAGTGGTATTGGGAAGATCGCTCATTGGTCAATAAAATAAAACCATTGTTGTCAACTGTGAAAACGAATAATGACTTGACATTTGTTTGTTATTTATTACTTTCAATGAATTTGATCGTCCAGATTAAATTAAATTTATCTTGTAAACAATAATTTAGTATTTTTATTTAATAATGCACCGTGTATAATTCAATTAGTTCATTTTCAATTAGACCTCCAATTTTGTTCTAGTGGTTCACATGAAAAATGGCCGCCGAACAGTGTCAAAAGGTCATTCAAAGTTGTGTGATTCCTACTCTACAACAAGTTTTTCATTTAGCTGTCACTGGATAGGCCTAGGCCTAAGAGTTCCTGCTTCAGGTAGGCCCTTCATCCTAGAAATCTTTCAACTTCTCTTTCGACATTACTTGATCCTTATGAAGTAGTTAAGGTGTAGCTATCTAAAATACCTCTTTAATTTGAACAACAACATCAATTACATGACCTAATAATTCAGCTGTCAAAGTACTTCCAGTGCTCCAAAATCAGGCGGCCATTGCATGATAGCATTTTTAGTTTTTCTGCATTGGTTGTGCTGAGTTGTTCAAGTTACCATTTGAAGGTCGTTCATTCTAGGCCAAAGATGGAATAGTATTACTAGGCTGACTTTGAGTTTCGACAGTTTCAGGGAGGCTCTGGCGGCGCAGTATCTACTAACTTTGGGCGACTGGTTGGCAACGAATGCAATATTAACGTGGCTACGTTAGGCGGATAGGAAAAAATCACGTATTTTCCATCGTCTACGCTGATTAAAAAGTTTGTACGACGCAAAATGTTAATGTATCGGATAGCTAAGGTTGGTTCTTCCAGTAATATTGACATAATATTGTCTATTGTCATAGTATAGGTCTACTTCTAAAGCGTCGAAAGTGGCCAGCTGGCATAGACCTTAGTCCTGCTGTAACAAAGGGTCTCAGCTTTTAAAAGTTTTTGAAAAAACAGAGCTTCAATTTCCTATGTTTCCTTGCTAAAACGTTAATAACAGAAATAAGAATTCATATTTGATTGATTTGAGCTGCTAAATGTAATGCAGCTTTGAGGAATCTTCAATAAAATTCACGTGTTTAGATGGCGATAACGTAATTTTTGCCCACCAGTCGGCCATGACAGTTGGCGTGACGTCATCTGAAACTCTCGTATTTAGACGGACAAGTTTTGCAACCAGCTTCTTGAAATCAATGACAAAAAAGAATCAATAAAATAGAGGCAAACATCTAATATTTATTAGCTACGCAAGAATCTGATTCTATTTTGTCCTTAAATTAATGACGCTGGACGAAAAAGTTGGACCTGCTGTAAGAAAATTTAGATTAAATTGTAATTGTTTCGGCGAATTACCAAACGATTAGTAGTTGGGATGCAAAGAACAAAATTATGGATCCAAACCTTCTTATTCTCTAATATAATATGATGCATCATTACACCTATAACAAATCAAGACACGAGTTGAAAGAGGCCGCTTTCAAATTTATCGGACAATTTTAGTCGCATCTATTTGCTTATTTTACAAAATTGTGTAAAAATTAATTATGAAGGCATCTCTCATAGCACTTTTCCATTAATTGCTTATAGAAAATTAACAAATAATAAATTCAATTTTATAGAATTATTTTTTTATTGTTCTATGATAAATATCAAAAGTCTGATAGATAAGGGCGTACAGATTATCAAGTACGCCAAGTTGAATAAAGATGTAATGATTTAGGGCTGCAGGATAAGGAACGAGACATCATTTTAGAGATCTGCCGAAAGTTCCAATTGAAATTCTTTGTTTAGGCGCTCAGCTTTCAGCTTTCCGGTTTTTTTTTCGGGTAAATGGTTTACAACACCGTGATAAAATTTTACAATTACGTTAATAAAGAATAAATCTATGATATCAATTCCTAAATTAATTCGTTAATTTTTAATTAAGAATAAGTGAAATCACCGAAATTTACTCCATTTTGGTCAGATTTGGGAATTTATTCCAAGTGCAAAGATGTTTTTAACTCAAATTTGCATACTGGATATCAAGGTTAAATTATATGTTAACGCGCAAGTTAATTTGGAAAATCGTATGATAAATGGTTTGGTGGGAATTTCCAGAATTGAAATCCATGTTTTGGATTTCCCATTTTTTTGCGTTTTGGACTTATTTCTCGCAATGAATCTTTACGGCTCATTTTTAACAACCAAGTGTGGATATCAATATAAAAGTACTTTAGTAAGATTCATGCAAAAATTTGGTAATGATAATTGATAACATCACCAACCATTCAGCAGAAATCATTAACCTTATTTCATTACACAAGTCCATTTGTCCAGCTTAACGTAAGAGAGAGAGAGAGAGAGAGAGAGAGAAGAGAGAGAGAGAGAGAGAGAGATAGATAGATAGATAGATAGATAGATAGATAGATAGATAAGGGTCTTTATTGTAAGAGAGAGAGGGAGAGAGAGAGAGAGAGAGAGAGAGAGAGAGAGAGAGAGAGAGAGAGAGAGAGAGAGAGAGAGAGAGTCTAGGCGTGACGTTATCTCCCGCAGAAATACGGCCGGGTATTTACATCTGGTATTTACTAAGGGCTCACGGGAGATGAGTTGAGTAGAGAGCACACAGGGAAGTATCAGGGACTTAGGAGTCAACTCGGCCTGTGACGTTTCTCTCTGGCCCGTGTTGATGAGGCGTTAAATACATGCGCAGCATCCCAGTCTAGCAATATGAGACATTGGATGATAAAACTATAATGATTGGCTTGAAATTTGTATTTATTAATATGGTTATATTGGACCAATAATGAATGGTTATATTGTAGTGCTTTCAACACAGAAGAACCCGCTTGCATCAATAGCTTTTTTTACAGTGGGAATGAAACCTGTTATATGGAGCAATGTATGCAGTGGCGTATCCAGGGGGCGATGGGCTTGTCCCCCCCTGAAATCCCAGCTTACAAATTATGTTCTGCACATCATCTAGGTTTAAGCAAAAAAGTTAATTCATCTATTCATTTTTCTTTGTTTTGCTTCAAAAAAAGTAATTTTCAAAAAATTCCCTGTGGCGCTATTGTGGGGAGCATCCATGGTACACCCGACATTGAGTTGTTCTCCCCCCCCGCCCCCAAAAGAAAAAATTCCTGCGTCAGCTAACCAGGTATGTTGCGGATAGAACAATTGTGAGGGGCTGTTTAAGAGGACTCAATCCCTTGCATTCACATTAACGTCTAAAGAAAACCTCGGAAAAAACTTCAGTCAGGATTGCCGGTCTCGACTAGTTTGAACCCGGGACCTTCAGCTATCGGTACCCACTTATTATTCAAGAAATTAACCACTAAATAGTGTAGGGCCATCAAAGTCCAACTCGCAACCTTCTCGTGGTTTGGCCCGTGAGTAGGGGAGTTTCACTCCCTGAAACTAATGGCGAGCTCTGGGTCGTCGTCGGGGAACTTTCCCCTTCCCTTTGACTACCTCCCCGACGGCGACGACAATGACAACACGGACGGATGATGACACAGACGCGGGGGAACCCCTGCCCTCCCCATACGCTTGTGGCTGGTTCTGACCAGCACAGGCCTGTCCACCCCTTGTCCCCCAGCGTCTCCCCTCACGTTCCGCCCCTTGGAAAGAAGTATACTTGGTGGTAACTCAAACTTATAGAAATCGTTTTACTTACTGAATAGTGTAGACAAAGGCATCACCTAGCAGTTCCAGATTGACTAGACTCCCACCCCTACGACGGCAACCCTGTATCCGACGACTAGACTCCCACCCCTACGACGGCAACCCTGTATCCGACGACCTCGACCGGATCAGTTGTATCTCCCGCACTTCCGGTAGCTCCTCGCCGGAAATGACTTCCCCTCCCTCCCTCCCCACCCTCGCCCGGGGGGTTCAAGGACCGACGACACCAATAAAACGTCTCATTGACGTAGTTCAGGATGAAATCGCTTCGTATCAATTGATGAGAGTGAGAGAGAAGGATTCATCTCACGCCGGGTGAAGAATACGATCCAAGTGGCCTTGGAGTATCAAACCATCACGCTTTAGCCATGAAAGATCGTCTTCTGACTTATAAGACAGACATGGACCCGGGTTAAATACCCGATTAATACACTTTTTTTAATTTCTTTACAGTAACATTTAACAGCGTCATATCGCAATCGCATTGGATCTAGCTGAATTTGTTAGCAGTTCTCAGTTAAACTCATGCCGGATGTCTGTTTAAAATTTCAGCGCAATCTGTTCAGCGATTCGGCTCATTTTTATAGTACACACCCACACACACACTCATAATGACCGAAGTGCCGTTTGGGTTCAATTGTTGACTACGTTCGCTACGCTCACTCGTCTAATAAAACCAAGGTTAAACATTTTATGAATATAATGTATAGGCTATGATGGTATTATAGTCATAAATTTTTAATAAGTGCCTCCACCAGGGAATATTTGGCGAAATGGTCGTACTTGTCTTGAAATGATGGTCTTTAAACAGTCGTCAAAATAATAGTCCACAAAATATATCACTAATCAGAGTAAACATAATTCTATGTGGGCGTAATTAGTAATCATAACAGGTTATTAGCATAACTTGCACGGTTGTCCGTCAGTTCGTCTCACTATAAACCGAGCGAACCCGACGTCCGATCTACAATTACATGTGTGTATTTGTTGGCCTTGCCCTTCAACAAGGATGACACAGAATACTTTTGTTGGCCCAGGGGGTAATGGGAGCAACCAGCACCACAGAAAGTTTGACACAGAATACGTTTGGTGACCCTGGGGGTAATGGGAGCAACCAGCACCACAGAAAGTTTGAATCAAGACCCGGCACCTCCACCAAACCTTTCACTTCAAAGCGAATTATTTTATTGTGTAGTTTTCTTTGACGATTGTGTAGCTTCGCTCTCTGCTCCGAGTGTTCTTGCAACCGTGATTGTTGTAATGAACACAATAACATTTTCTAAATTATTGTATATTTATAACATGTGCCTAAATTAGAAAGTTGTTTATGTTATTTTAAATTTGTGTCTGCTTAAGCCTACGTCAATTTTAATTTATTTGGTATAATATTGTAACTAAACATAACTCAAACTTACTGATTGTGAGGCGCCGACTGTGGTGGGTAATGCGTAACATGTAATACTCTTATTCGGGCAGTCATGGGTTCGAATCCCGACACGGCAATCCTGACAGAAAGGGTTTTCTCAGTCGTTAACGTGAGTGCTTCTAAATCAGACCTCGGGCATCCCTTCACAATTTGTCTTTAATATAATATACCTTATAGTTAGACACCTTAAGGGCAGCAATTATTTCTGGACAAATTTACCAGGAAAATTAAACCAATTTATACGTTTCTATTTTTATTAAATACTACATCCTTTTCATAGAAAGTTTCAGTGAGGTTTGGAGAATTTAGTTTTTGAATAAATTTAGTAGTCTAATTTAACCAAATTCTTTAAGAGAATAACAGAATAGATTTAGGTCTATTACAGAATAGTCTTTATTACCTATATATATATAAAGTGCTACATCACCTACAAAACACAAGGTTCTAATGTTGAAGGTCGCCAAACTAATATCGCCCACTGGCATCGCTGAATGAAGGTTTTTCAAAGTTTTCTTAAGTTAAATAATTCTGGAATGACACCCTACAAAACAAACCTTGCGCCATCTCTTGGAACTAGACCGTCTGATATTAGAATCTGAGTAAAGCCCTTGAGAGAGAGAAAGAAAGAGAGAGAGAGAGAGAGAGAGAGAGCTTTTGTTTTAAATTGGGATTTTACTTCTTTATGTTTGCAATCATTTTATAAAATAACACACGAGAACAACTGTTTTGCCTCCAGAGATTCGTTAACAAAGCTAATAACAATAGAGCTCTGGGCGCCATCTGGCAGTAACAAGAACATTCTCGAAATAACGAATCCAGAAGAGTCCAACTTATTTCTTGTCTGCAGTAAAACATGCCCCATAAATACATATCATTACAAGTCCTGGATAGACACTAGACAAGTCTGATTGATCACCAACTGCAGACGGAAGTATATTGGTGCTCGTATCAACTGAGATGTTGCAGACGTATTTCAGATGGATTAATGTTTAATGTGGGCTTGTTAGAAGGATATAAGAACGAGACGGGTGGTGGATAAGATGGAGCGTTTGCTGATAAATAATGCCGAGAATATGTCTCGCTTTGTGTCTTGGGAATTGCTTTGTCGTTCTTTGCTGGGGAAACTATATGAAACTCAAGATCTTTGAGCGACGTGTGTTTTGATAAGTTATACATTGCGTCTTACAAGATTTACAACAAGTAAATATGCATCGCTTTTCCGTCCGTCCGTCCGTCCGTCTGTGTGTGCGTCCGTCTGTCCATCCGTCCGTCCGTGCGTGAGTCACGTCTCACGATAATAACCAAACATGACCTCCGTTGAGATGATTTTATTTAGATTAGATTAGATTTATTAAGTTATTTTTTGAGTTCATCAATTTGGTTACCAAACATTTACAACAATAACCACATATTCTGCACAAATGCAGGGCACTGACAAGAGATTTAATTACAACCTTGGTATTTACTTATTCGCTCTATGAATTCATAAACATTTCTAAGCAATGGGAATTTACAACTCTTTCATCCAAATCATTCCAGCCTTGGTCACAGAACCAAGAAAGGAGTGTTTACCTACATCCGTGTTACATTTGTGAACAAAGATCTTCCTACTATGATCTTTCCTGCCTCTAAATGGGGCAAAAATAATCTATTTTTAGGTCACCCCGAGCCGGTTGACCTGTAAATACTCTGTAAAGAGCACGCAGTTAAGCACTTACTCTACGTTCATGTAATGATTCCCATCCCAGATCTATCAACATTTCACTTGGACCATGTCTCCTTCCATATTTACCTAGCACCTTTCTATTGCTTTTCTTTGCACCATCTCTACAGCTTCAGTAACCGACAGTGTTGGCTCGAGCGCTAAGCGCGCGACTCTGATTCGGGAGGTCGCGGGTTCGAATCACGTCGAGACCGGAAATCCTGCCTGAAGTTTTTTCGAGGTTTTCCTCAGTCGTTAAGGCAAATGCAAGGGATTGAGTACTCTTAAATAGCTTCGGACATCCCTTCACAATTGTCCTATCCGCAACATAGCTAGTTAGACACCTGAAGAGGGTCACACCGGTTAAATCTTATGTGTAGGCCTATACGGTATACCCTACAGCGGGCATCCTACATAACAAATTATTTATTTTACAGCTTCAGTATGTATTTTTGAATGTGGGTCCCACACTAACTCAGCATACTCTTAACAAAGTCTAACAATTTCAATTTAGTCTTTCTCCAGTTTTGGTGACCCTGGGGCTCAGAAAGCGTCACAAAAACTTTACATTTATACCTGGCACCTCCATCAACAACAACCGTAGGTATTTTTTTTATTTATGTATCCTTTTTTTCATTCATTGTACCTCCTCAACAATGAGAATTAAATAAGAAATAGAAATATATAGAGAATCAAGAATAATCTTAGGATTTTTTTTATGATTTTGGATGTTGTTAAAAAGTAAAAAAAACTACCACTTTCGTGAATGCTTCTGGCTGTTAAAAATAAATTTATAAGCGAAGTATTTACTTTCGTTATAGCTATGGAGAGTTTCATACACGTCTAATCCTGGCCAAACGAATAGCTTATTTGCTAATTGTTAAATGTGTTTTATTCCCTTAAAAAAATGAAATTGAACTATTTTAAAGGAAAACCTTGAAGTTTGGTTCAAGTCAGATCGGCCGATTTCACACTTTCAATCCAAACATTAACAAAAAAGCCCACCCCTCATAACAAAAGCATTTTCAACCCTTTAGAAGAAAGTCCTAAGTCCTGGAGGCAAAGTCAAGTCAAAGAGAATCGAGTTCGAATATTGACTTTCACTCTCTGCGGAGTGACCCGAGAAAGCGGACTTTCGAAAGCAGGCGATCAGCGCAAACAATCGAGAAAGCAAAACGAAAAACCAAACAGTGGCCAGAAGCCAAAATACGTCAACATTCTCTCTCTCTCTCTCTCTCTCTCTCCGAAAGAATGCGATTTTGAGAAGGATGAAAGAAAAATGTAATCATGAGTTTGTCTATGGGTTGGGGGTAATTTTTTTTACAGAAGAAAATGTTGAGCGTTAAAAAAACCGTATTGGGGAATGAAAAGCTTTTGTTTGAGTTACAAAAGTATGTTGCTTCACAGAGAATAGACCCCTTGGCAAATTATTCAAAAAACAAACACTACCAGAGAAAAGTGCGTGCATAAATAATATCACGGAGGCATACTGAGGAATTTTGAAGAATATTTACACGTAGTCGTGGGTAGAGTAGCTGTAGTCGAGTTAGGCGTCTCTTCTTCCAACGCCTAGGCCTGTATTTTCACTTGCGTGTTACAATAGTTTACCAACATGCACTCATCATCTTTTCATTAAATTTTGTATTTTAAAACCTTTCTTATGGTTAAAATACACTTGTTACACACTGAACAAAACACGGTTGAAAACAATAGCACGCTCTCACCTGTGAGTTTATATGTTTCCATCTTCGATTTTAGTTTAGTGCTTTGGTATATTCAAATTGATGTATTTGAATTTTGTTATAATTGCATGTATTGTATGTATTTATGTATTAGTATTAATTTGTATTGTTTTCAATTGTGATAATTAAGAATGTTTAATTGCTAAGGATCAGCCTTTAGTATAATGACATCTGTTGTCTGAGTTTAATACTTTTTTCAGTAACAAAATTAATGTAAATGATTCAGTTAAAAAATAAGTTATTATTCAGCAGCAATTTAAGTGGGTTTTTAAATCGTGTACTTGCTCGTAAATCTATAACGCAAAACACTAACTTCCCTATCTCGCTCTACCCATGAGGTACTGAGTAATATTTCCAACCGAGTTTTTTTCATTTTTCATTTCCGTTTAGCACTGGTGTCACCCATATCGCATCCACCTATTTGTTTTGTTATTTTAAAACGAGACCCTCATATTGGAGGTTATGTTCGACTGTTTGCTCTGCACAGGTGTAAACGTAGATCTTGGTGTTTATGTTACGGTAACAAAAACACATAAATGCACGCTATAGTGTGTAAGCCTCGAGCGCTGGTGTTGGCCGGAGAACGAGGTGACCACCCACTTCAATGTAATTGAAACGAGACAAACGAATCAGAAATGAAACTACACGTGAGGGTTAAAACCACACGGAACAGCGGCGGTGTATTATTTAGAGGAAAGAACGCGTTACCCTACTCCATACTCCACAGGAAGGAAATATTACAATATGTGTGTTTGTTTGTACTGCCTCAATATTGTGGTAATTACACACAGGAGTAAAATACCTAGATGAAATGGGGGTTAAAGGTGTAATATTTCAGGTAGAATGCTTTTTAAATACATAGTAAACGGTACATTATTTTAGGTTTTCGCTGCCCGGAATAATATTATTAAGTGATTTCGCCGCCTCGAATATATTTTATTATTTTATCGTTTCAGCCCAACTGTGTGTGTATTTTTCCTTCTGAACAAAAATAATATCGTTGTTATTCAATGTTCCTGCCCCTCGGGTTGGTAACATTGCAGAGTTATTTCTGGCCAACCGAACCAGGAAAACAATTACTCTGTGAGTTCAATAATGGAATAATAACAGATATCAACGAGGAATGTACAACACGTATAAAACATTCGAACCAGATACGTGAAATAGCCTACAGACACAACACATCAAAGCTGCTTCAAACAAGTATAATATCGTTAGGGGTGTTGTATTGTACATTACGTCCCGTAGATATCATCAGTGGTGAAATTGAATAGGTGGACGTGTTATTAATGGCAAGTTCCAACGATGAAACAATACAACAGTGTACACTTATATCAAGGCAGATTCTACACTCTAAAACATTTGCACGAATCTTGATTAGATCTCATTGTGTGTACAAATCATTATGTATATTTTAAATAACGAAATCAACTCAGTACAAATATTCATATGTTACTCATTGGGAACATTACTGTTCTTCTTTAAATAAGTGTTTATTGGACATAACACTGCTCTTTATAAATGATTATTTGTGATATTTTGACTTTTGTTCAAAAGTCTTTTTCAAACTGAAGGTTAACTTTTTTCCTTTGTCTACCTTGAGTTTGAAAAAGACTTTTGAATTATCACAAATAAATATTGATAAAGAGCAGTGTTATGTCCAATAGACACTTATTGGATGAGCGTAGCGAGCGAAGCGAAGATTCCATTCTACTACACTGGAGAAAAAATTCCGGAATGTTTTTTTTTCTTTTTTTCTTTTTTTTTGTATTTTTGTCTGTTTGTCCACACGATTCCGGCTAAACCGATACTCCGATTGCAATTAAATTTTATGGAGGCCTTTGAAATCTCTGAACTTAGAACTGCCACGTTTTTGAGCGCAATTGAAAAATAATTTCTCATGAAAATCGCAATTTTACGATTTTTTTCAATTTTTTAAACATTTCTTCGACTTATAACACCTACATGCTTTACCCGATTTTAATGATTTTTTTTCACAGAACCTTAATTTTATGAATTTAGGTATTCGTGTGAATTTAAGCGCAATCGAAAAATTATTTCTCATGAAAATCGAAATTTTACGGGTTTTTTTCTTTTTTAAATCAATTTTTTGACTTATAACACCTACATGCTTTATCCGATTGTAATGATTTTTTCACAGAACCTTAATTTTATGAATTAATATATTCGTGTGAAATTTGAGTACAATTGAATAATTATTTCTTATGAAAATCGATATTTTACGATTTTTTCTTTTTTAAAATTACGATTAATTAAAAAATTAAAAATTAAAATTTATTTTTAATTTAATTTAAATGAATTTTTAAAAAATCTTCAACTTAGTAATGATTTTTTCACAGAACAACAGAAAATCCGCATAACACTTGGCTACTCAATGCACCAATTACGCTCATCCAACAACGCGGCGGGACTTAAACGTTTTCCTAGTTTAAAGAATAAACACATGTTCTACTAGTTTCTTTTATCTAATGACTGTTCTTGAATATTATTGTGAACATGATTAAACTGTTGGTTATTTGTGATCACCTATTTATCTAGTTATTGGATGAGCGTAGCGAGCGAAGCGAAGATTCCACTCTACTACACTGAAGAAAAAATTCCGGAATGTTTTTTTTCTTTTTTTCTTTTTTTCTTTTTTTTTGTATTTTTGTCTGTTTGTCCACACGATTCCGACTAAACCGATACTCCGATTCCGATGAAATTTTATGGAGGCCTTCGAAATCTCTGAACTTAGAACTGCCACGTTTTTGAGCGCAATCGAAAAATTATTTCTCATGAAAATCGCAATTTTACGATTTTTTTTATTTTTTAAAAATTTCTTCGACTTATTACACCTACATGCTTTATCCGATTTTAATGATTTTTTTCACAGAACCTTAATTTTATGAATTTATGTATTCGTGTGAAATTTAAGCGCAATCGAAAAATTATTTCTCATGAAAATCGAAATTTTACGTGTTTTTTTCTTTTTGGATGAGCGAAGCGAAGATTCCATTCTACTACACTGGAGAAAAAAATCCGGAATGTTTTTTTTCTTTTTTTTCTCTTTTTTTTCTTTTTTGTAATTTTTGTCTGTTTGTCCGATATCTGTTTGTCCGATAAACCGATATACTCCGATTGAGATGAAATTTTATGGAGGCCTTCGAAATCTCTGAACTTAGAACTGTCACGTTTTTTAGCGCAATCGAAAAATTATTTCTCATGAAAATCGCAATTTTACGATTTTTTTCGATTTAAAAAAAAATTCTTTGACTTATAACACCTACATGCTTTATTCGATTTTAATGATTTTTGCACAGAACCTTTATTTTATGAATTAAGATATTCTTGTGAAATTTGAGCGCAATTGAAAAAATATTATCATAAAATCAAATTTTACGTTTTTTTTTTTTTTAAACAATTCTTTGACTTATAACACCTACATGCTTTATCCGATTGTAATGATTTTTTCGCAGAACCTTAATTTTATGAATTAATATATTAGTGTTAAATTTGAGCGCAATCGAGAAATTATTTCTATAAAAATCGCAATTTTACGATTTTTTTTTTAACATACGATTAATAAATTAAAAAATTAAAGTTAATTTTTGATTTTAATTTATTTTATTTAATTTAAAAAAAATTTCAACTTAGTAATGATTTTTCCACAGAACAACAAAAATTCGCATAACACATGGCAGCTCAATGCACCAATTACGCTCATCCAACAACGCGGCGGGACTTAAGCGTTTTCCTAGTTTAAATCAATTCTTTCACTTATAACACCTACATGCTTTATCCGATTGTAATGATTTTTTCACAGAACCTTAATTTTATGAATTAATATATTCGTGGGAAATTTGAGTACAATTGAACAATTATTTCTTATGAAAATCGATATTTTACGATTTTTTTCTTTTTTAAAATTACGATTAATTAAAAAATTTAAAATTTAAATTTTTTTTTTTTAATTTAAATGAATTTTTAAAAAATCTTCAACTAAGTAATGATTTTTTCACAGAACAGCAGAAAATCCGCATAACACTTGGCTTGGCTACTCAATGCACCAATTACGCTCATCCAACAACGCGGCGGGATTTAAGCGTTTTCCTAGTTTATTTAACGTCTATCCAATTCAGTTTAAAAAACTGATTTACAAAAGAAGACAACACTAAATAAATCTATTTACATAAAAGTAACCCCGTAAAGTAAGAAACTCTCCGTAGAAGACTATGACACATTGTTGGCTTCATTGTCAATTGTTTCGTTTTTTTGCATTGCAAAAATAATGAACTTATTTAAAATAATTGACTAAATCAGACATTTTGTTTCTAAAAACGCATTATTTTTTAGCAATATTTACACACGTTAGGATTTATAAACTCAACCTTGCCCGGCAAACAACATTACATGTTTTATGGTAATCGAGGTTCAAAATATGCAGAATGTTTAGTGTTTCATCAGCTAAATTCAAGGGCGATTAGTGTTGATATTATGTTAGCGTTGTTTAAAAGCACATAGTGACAAACTTCGAGAAGTTCCTATCGAAGCTTTGAGTTGTCCACGTGAGAGTCACCCCAAGTACTTGCCGAGTTCATGTCGTTGTTGTGGCTGAACTGGGAGCCCGAACCCTAGGGCAAGTTTACCCTGGTGATTATTAGAGCGCGGTACCTCGTTCATAAGTGGCCCTTGATAGTCTCGCAAGCAGCTCACGAGTAATGAACCGCAGTCGACGATTAAGGGGGTCGCCGGCTGGAGATTAAGGGGGCACAACGGTTTAAAACCACTAGGTCAATATTTACTTCTTTAAAGAACATTTTTATACGAAGAAAGGGGACTCATCACTGAATAGTGCATGGTTAGCAGTGGCTCCTACGCTGGTCCGAGGCATGATATACTAGGAGGACGTGGGTTCGATTCCCTCATAATGCATGGGTTTTGTTGTCCTTCACCCTCATCTTACACCACTCATCGTCTCAAATAGCAATATTGCAATAACACAAATCATCATCATCAGCATCATTGGAAAACAATGACACATACTCTTGTACACTTTTTACACTCGTCATTATTGTAATCGCGTAATCCAGATTTTTTTTTTGTTTTGGCAATCAAGTCTAAGGATTCTTGTGGTCTATTATTCGACGTAGTTGCATCCACTTCACTTTTTCTTTACGTTTTTTCCTGATTTGAACAGTCTTAAAACTTTTCCTAACGACTATTGAATCTTTTCAACACGCATATTCTATGATGACACTTTCAATTTCTTGAGGTGCTATTGGAACTGGGAATGTATAATAATTAATTAATTTATTGTATTTTACCTGCCCATAGGGCAGGAAGGCTAATGCAGGGCAAGTGTGCCCTCTGTAGCCTGGCACAGTGATAACAGAGTTACAAATTAAACATTACATGAAAAACAACAAGAGAACATGACATTTATAAAGTTAGACAAATTGAAAGGCAAAAGGCGGATAAGGGTACTTGAATCGCGGTAGAGGTCTGAAGACTCGAGGACGCGAAACGAGGTCGTGAAGCTCATTCCCTGCCGCCTGCTTGAAGACGTTGCACGTAAGCCCCTGCGAGGGTGTCGAGTCGAGCGCTGATACCACCGACGCCGGTTTGGGCATACACGTCTTCATTCCGCGTCATCGGAGGAAGCCGCGCGATGCGGCGAAGGATTCTTCGCTCCAGCGAGAAGTATTGCTGGAGACATCCTCCAAAGGACGGGGGTCAGCGCCGGGGCCGCGTATTCAAAGAGGGGACGAATGAAAGTTTTATAAGTGTGCCGTAGAGTACGGAAACTGCATCCAGAAAGTCGCCCACGAAGCATCACGAGTAAATTTAGTCTCGACCGCGCACGGTGATGACGTCACGGCAATGAGCACCCCAGTTCAGAATGTCTGTAAAGGTTACTCCAAGGTACTTGGCAGACCGACTAGGGTACACCGTAGCGCCCCAAAGTGAGATGGACTGACGGAGTGGTCGTTGAGACATTTTCTGCGTTTGTGCCGGTGGTGAAAAAAGGATAAGCTGTGTCTTTAAGGCGTTCGGCAATACACGCCAACGACGCATCCAAGCTTCCAGAGCTTTAATTTGGCGCTGTAGACGGCGGAAGACTTCTCTCGCTGTGCGCCCTTTGCACCAGTAGGCCGTGTCGTCTGCATAGAGGGCTAAGGCAAGGTAACGGGACAAGGGAGGAGGAATATCGTGGCAGTAGATCAGGTAGAGAAGAGGAGAGAGGCAGGAACCTTGAGGCACGCCAAAAAGAGGGTGTAAACGAGCGGGATACTTGATCGTTAACACGCACACAAGCGAGACGTCCCGTGAGAAAAGCTCGGATGAAGCGCACCATTACAAAAGGGACTCTTAGTTGCAGCAGCTTGTAACAGAGCCCGTCATGCCAAACCTTGTCAAAGGCGCGTGATATGTCCAGAAAAAATAGCTAGCACACACTGACCATCGTTTAAAGCCCCTGAAACCTCCGTCACCAGCTTGATGAGGGGGTCTGTCGTGCAGCGACCTGTTCGGAAGCCGGACTGTGACTCGGGGATGATGTGGAGGCGGTCAGCAAAAGCAACCAGCCTGGAGTGAATCACTTTCTCAAGAACCTTTGCCACAACGTTCAAGAGACTAATAGACCGGTGACTAGCGAGATTCGTTGGTGGCTGTCCTTTCTTTGGAATCATGACGATGACAGCAGATTTTAAACTGGGAGGGAAGTAGCCCAAACGGAGGCACCCAGAGAAGAGAGTAGCGAGGTGAGAGACGAACTTGGCAGGGACCTGGCGAAGCATCAGTCTGGTGATTACCATCAGCACCTGGCGAAGAGCTCCGTCCGTGTTGTATAGCAGACAGAACTTCCTCCGCGCGTGATATCCCGGACGAGGTCGGGGTGGAGAACTTCTTCATCTGGGATGATGTCATGAGAAGCGAAGGACGGTTCGTGGTGTGCTAGAGACAGTTCGACCCTCTCTCTGAAGACGTCATCAAAGAGAGCGTCCTCGGGAAACTGATAAACTCCCTCAAGAGAAGACCAAACTCCTGCGCTTTGTCGGAAGACGACGCACACACTCGGTCATTGACAATGAGGGGTCCGTTGGCGCGAGTGGACTGGCCCGTGATACGCTTGAAGGTGCGCCAAAATGAGGAAACCCTCCTTGTAGTCCAGCGACTCGCAAAACGACCGTCCACTGAAGCTCGCGGAACTGAACAATGCTGCGGCAAACAAGAGCATTCAATCGGTTCCACTCTGTTTTGAGGTCAGGATCACGAGCAACTTAAAGGCATTATAAATTCTCCTTTCTGACGAATGAGATCAACAATATGACCAGGTAGAGCAGGGCGGTAAGTGTCGATCGCACGTACCGGGACCGCAACAGCCGCAGCCCTCTTCAGTACTGCCACCAAATGTTCCGTTGTGGTCCTAAGTGCTGGACACGACGTAGCATCAACCTCCTCTGGGAGAAGCCGTTCGATCTCAGCCCTGTACCGACGCCAGTCAGCGTTATGGAAATCCTTGACTATTTTAAACCGTTCGCGGATAGGTGGAGGAGGAAGTACATTCGAGGAAACTACAAGTGGTGGGTGGTCGCTGCCTATTGATGGGCCGATGACGACGTCGCCAAGCCGACCAGATAGACGGTCACTTACAAGAATGTGGTCTGGTATTGAGGATCCCATGGGGCCAATGTACGTCGGACACGTATTGTAACAACGATACATTGGAAGGTCAACGAGTAGATCAGCCAGAGTGGAGCCATTAGTGTTGGAGGAAGTATCTCCAAACGTCACATGACGAGCATTAAAGTCTCCCATGAACACGAAGTTTGGAAATGACGCCACGTATTCAAAGAAGTCTATGTGTGCGGCGATAGAAATGGTAGGCGGGAAATATGCAAGGACGATCGAAATCGGTCCGATTTCAGTGGGCTACGAACGGAGCAGAGAATGACTTCGAGTTGACGGAATTGCATTGGAGGAATAATTTGAGTAGCCGGAAGTTCTGGATGCAGGAATAAGGCCACTACGCCCCGAGGCTGTTGACCAGGAGGGCAGACCCGATCCCTACGGAAAGACGCGAATCCTGGAAGACGGAGATTATGGCGAGAGGAGGCCCAAGTTTCTGCAACACCGAGAATGTGAAGGCGCTCTGATGTGCACAGGTTCTCAATTAGAGGTTTCTTGCGAGAGAAACCTCTACAGTGGCGAAGCCTATGTTGAGGGTCATCCCCTAAGAGCAGGTGGTACCTGGTTCCACTTCCTCACTCCACACACGGGATTTGCGTCCACGGGTAGCCTTAGATTGCCGTTGCTCCATTTTTGGCGTAACAACGTCGTCAGCATCTGGAAGCTCCGCACTAGGGGTGAGAGCGTTGGCAACAAATGGAAGCTTCAAACTAGTGGTGACAGAGTCGGCACCAGATGGCGTCTCAGGTTTACAGAGGGAGCGCGAGCGCTGAGAAGCTCCATTTCCCTTCACCTTACGGATAACATGCTTCTTTGGTACTTGTTGTTCAGCAGGAGGAGAGGAACGCCGTTTACGGTTGTCTTCTGGCACCTCGCTGCTAGAGGAGCAGGAGACCTCCATTGAAATAGCAGGGAGTGGAACTATTTGTTTAACAGACTCACTAGGCTTCATCACTTTCTTGGTCATCACTGCACACAACACAGCGACATCAGGGGTAGCTTGCGAGGGCGGTATTAGCGAGGTCAAGTCGGCGAGGGTTGGAACTGGCGTGGCTGCAAGTTGAAGGCCTATGTCCAGATCTTGAGACGTCGAAGCTGACGTGGCCGCGAACGCTCCAACAAAGGCACCCACACGTTTTTTGTACGGTCGATCAAGGGCAGCTGCACAGGCGCATAGCCTGGACATCAGCCCTGAAGTGGTCGCTAGCGTTACAAATAGAACACGTTTTCGTCTGTCCCTCGTAGGTCACCAGCGCACGTATGCCCCCGACTGTTACATAAGACGGGATGTGCTTCGTGAGGTCCATCTTAACCGTACGTACTCCGTTCTTCACCTGGTATCTGTAAGAAGTGGACCACACCTCATCCATGATGTCCCGCACCAGCCCGTAGGAACGAAGGTACTCTCGAAGACGCTCATTCGAGAACTCGAGTGGCAGGTTAAAAACTCGGATCTGCCTGTAGCCTAGGTCAGCATGGCCGATAGCAACTTTGCTGATAGAACCATCAGCATGGCGGAAAGGAACAGAACTCCCTAGATTAGTGAGGAGCTCCTCACACAGACGATCCCCGGTTAGTTTTATGTAGACAGCCTGCTTAGCGCCATCCAACTGTATAGCAGTGACTGACGATGGTTCCAGGCGTAATATCGAGAAAATCCACTCGTGGACTTCGGCTGCGGACGGTTTAGAGAACGTGCGGTCAAACACGCATTTAAGTGTGTTGATACGTGACGTAATTGCGAGTACGGGAACAGGTCGTGGGGTAGAATACATGGTAATTCAATGAAAAAAAACGATAAAAGAGAAAGAAAACAAAACACTCACTAGTGTGTACCAAAACAAACCGATCGCTTCGTGCAGCAGCGAGGGTTGAAATCGCCCCCGACTGAAGACGAGGGTAAGACTAGGCTTACTAACAATTATACAACTATTTAAGAGTATAACGAAGTACCACAACTAAATATAACATGAGATTACTCAATAAATACCTCTAAATCACTAATAATGCAGGAGAAGTTCGGTTCAGTTCATGCTTGAAATCGCACCGCCTTCTGAATGAATGTATAATGTGAGTCCCGTGGCAAAGATAAAAGTATATTTAAGTTAAATTATGTTTTGTCTATCCAGATACGATTCGGTACGCTAGCCTAGTATATGTAGCTGAAAGACTGAAATATTCAATTTTAGTATCGAAAGAAAAAACGTCCTGAAATACACGTTTTTTAATCTTACCATATCCAGATTAGTCATCAAGGCATCATCATCCCTATTATGAATTATTTTACATATATGTATACCTAGAATCGTTCGTTGAAGCTAGTGCAAAGTCTCGAAGATATAACATATCAGTCAGGTCGCATACCAAACATTGTCTAACAAGTGGGTGTCATATCCTCTTCGACCACTTTAGCCATGCAGCTAGAGCAGATTAGAGCAACTAAGTGCAGGATCATCGGAGCAGACGAACAGAATGAACTGCCGGAAGCGAAGACGAGGTATGAGACGGTGCAAGACGGTGTAAGACGGTGTAAGATAGTGTAACACGGTGTCAGATGGTGTAAGACGGTGTAAGATGGTGTAAGACGGTGTAAGATAGTGTAACACGGTGTAACACGGTGTAAGATGGTGTAACACGGAGTAAGATGGTGTAACACGGTGTAAGAGTGTGCAGCGATCCTGACATATTCTCTTAACATGAATCGAGCATCTACGGTTATATTATGGGAAGTATATTGAAACACAAGACGAGCATTACACGAATCTAGGCCACACGACCAACAGAAGTGCTCGTGTTTTGTCGTCTAGAACTTTGATGGTCAAGTACTTCCATCATGTGGTAAAACAGCACGTATATAGCAAATAGCGGAGTGCTATGTTATATACCGAAGTTTATATCTGTCGTGTTGTACCTCGTGAAACTCCGTTCTACGGCGTTGACAATACTTCGCAACACAGGAGGAAGAACATTATTCTTGTGCTAGAGAGAAGAGTCCATAGTTTTATTATAACTAACAAACGATCAAGTTCATGTAACTACCTATTTATTGTTTAAAAACAACGTTTCGGAAATTCGTTAATAAACTTTTACGTTTGTGCCTGTTTTTTGTAATTAATAAAGAGTTTTATCCTATTCATTGTCTATGAATAAGAAGATGTTAATGTCAGCTTGTGTCCTTTCCTACTCTTGTTCTACTGCATAGTTGAACAATAACAGATGCAGTAGGTATGTTTATTTTTATTTTTTAAATTTGTATTTATTAAACGTCTATCCTATTCAGTTATAAGACTGATTTACAAAGTAGGACAGCTAAATAAATCTTATTACATAGATGCAGACACAACAATGAACTACAGTTTAGTAAATATTTGAAATATTAGCATTACAACAACAATGCATTAAGGATGGAATCCAGTGAAAATGCTAAGTTCTAAAATATATTCTATATTCCTAAAAACACAACAATTTTTATAACAAATAAAAAGAATATTAAATGCAATTAAATAATGAAACAAATACAAAAAAGGGGTGGAAAAAAAGAAACACCTGAGAGTGGCCATACTGTGCTTCCGGCCGCCATGTTTTTACAAAACCATTTTTTAGTTT
Organism: Sweltsa coloradensis; assembly: GCA_024449915.1. Classification (NCBI taxonomy): domain Eukaryota; kingdom Metazoa; phylum Arthropoda; class Insecta; order Plecoptera; family Chloroperlidae; genus Sweltsa; species Sweltsa coloradensis. Next base: position 33,304 of record JAMZAV010004342.1, read on the forward strand.
CGTCAACTGTCGTAAAGCAAACAAATTTGGCTCGAAACCGACATAAAAAAGTCTGTTGAATGACACATTTGTTTTTTAGTCTGTTTCAAGCCACATCCTTGTACTTTGACGCAGAGACAATGGTTTAGCAAAAACATGGCGCCAATACCACTCTCTGGTGGAAACTGATCTAGGCTCTCTAACCAAACTTTCTCGTAACTTCTTTGGAGGGAGTAAACTTTTAATAGGACGCTGTTGAGTTGTTTGGAACGGACCTGGGGCTAAACCGTAGCTCGGAACACAGGGTAAAAACAACGGCTTATAATAGGCCCCATGTTCGGCTTCCGGCTGTAGAACTTCTCTCTCTGCCAGATATTGTATTACTTGTTTTGTAAGAGCCAAGATCAAACACGCTCAAACACACTGAACGCACAATGCAAACGAAAAGCAAGAGGGAAGGTTGTTATATTTCAAACAGATTTTAAACTTGAAGAAGAAGATTTGAAGTTAGAACTTAAAATATAACTTTAGCAGGTTGTTTTGTAGATTACACTAACACTGGGGTCGCCGCCAACTGATACAGTTTATAGTTACACTCAGAAGTGAACAGAACGAATGTGCGCATGCTCAGTACCATAAACATCCAACCAGGGATCGCAGTTGGCAGTTTAGAAATTCTCCATTTAGGCAATGTAGCCAACTGCGAAGCAAAACCTAACCAAAAACTGTAACCACTTGGCGGTGTCCTCAGTGTAATACCTCCTTTAGGGCGACAGTTATTACTTGATTAGTGATAAATATAACATGATAATGATAAGAATTTTAATATTTTAATTTCATTTGTGCTATGCATGTTTATTATTAAGTAAAATAAAATATGAACTACACGTAGTTAACTGTTAACATTTTTAATATATTGTCATTGAGAATGTATGTTTCAATGTGTTGCCCAAAATGGAATCCTCTTAAAGGGGTATTTAACCGCTAGACTCAAAAAATATATTTCATTCAGGCTAATTAGTAATGAATTTAGCAATTAACAGAAAAATTATTGGGGCCACCATGACCTCCAAAAAAATTGTCAAACATGACATTTTTAGAGCATCGGCAAAAATCTCCCATAAGAAATAACATGGGGACGATCTTTATGCCCCGTGACCTTGGAGGATTTTGGTCGAAAAAAATATTGGTTATTATTGACGTTCTCTACCGCCTTTTCTGTAAATTCTCTATATTTTGTTTTGTAATTTGGGCAAGTAGTTCGGTCAAAATAAGCTGATTACCAAGATGGGGTGTGATCTTGGAATGCATATTTTTGCGTGTTTGAGGGTATATTTGGGCACAGTTTCAAGACACGATGTTATAAAGGGTCATTTTAGATTGGTACTGTGCTCTAGTATTTATGTGGACCAAAAAAGAAGCAGGTTAAAGCCGATCTAAGAAATTTCCCAAAACACCAATTTTCGCAAATTTCTGGATCAAAAAATTAAAAAATTCGTGTTAAATCACAGTTACAAGACATGATTTTTTAAACGCTCATTTTAGTGTAGTATTGTGCTATAGATCACGTGGTAAAAAATAATTTTTGGGGTTTTTAGCCCCTTTAACAAAATAAAGAGTACTTTATTCATGTTTTCGCGAAGTATAGAGACAAAAACGTCAAAGCTACTTTTTACTTCAATTTTGTGTGGCTAAAGAATATATATGAATTATTTATTATACTCATATGTTTACGTGAATTTACCAATCATGTGAACACATGAGACCAAGAGGTGTTTTAATTCTACATCACGTTATAATACACTGATATATTTTCAAGCGGATAATGATACCCTGATTCGCCGATCTAATATAGAAATGGACAAACCACCGATGGCGCTAATTCCCCAGAGCAGAATATACAGGTAGTCATTCGGGACTTTGCCTGACAAATCCAGGCCCAGGAAAGTCCCGACTGAAGTTTTGTACTAAACTATAATAAAGTCTGACCACACGAACTATCCTCTCAGCTATCTCCCTAATAACCAATTAGTCGCAATAGTGCAGTGACAGTTTCTAATATATGAAGTGATTCCTTGTGTATTATTCAGGTATAGAATTAATAACATCTTCATAATTGTCCATAGTTATAGAATAGTACTGTCCGACTTTATTCAACCAATAAAAAACATCCTTAAACATTTTTCATAAAATAATGATATTAATTATTAATAAAAATGAGTATTTAATCATAGTTTTAAAGAATATGAACTATCATGTGTTTATACAATCAATAACCTTATCATGAATGCTTTCTTAAATGCAATTTGTTTGTACATAGTTCAGTATGAAAATATCTAGTTCATTCAAGCGAGTTTCCAGCTGAACAATTAATAACCATTGTTCAATACACTTGTAGCCTATTTTCTGAAGCCGCAGTAAACATTCTCTAGTCGTTGTAAATAACTAGTAGGCCACGTCTTCTGGCCTATATTCTCGCTCCAATGGCCAAGCTACTTCCGAGCGCCAGTAACATTTTACGCTGATCCTGCAGTATAAAACAGAAATGTGTTTCTCGGTCAGCTGTTTCAAGAGAAATAGCGTTAGGATCGTTTTATTCAATCACTTTTGAAAATCTTTACGGGAAGATGTTCCCCGTGTGATCGAAACAGGTAAAACTATTTCACAATTTCATTAATCGGGAAACACTCCCGTAGGTGTAATTGATTTTATAGAAATTTAATTTTTAGAACCCAATAATTGCTGAATGAAAGAAATTGACCGCTTGGATGGATTTATTTAATTTCTGGATTGATTTCTATATAATCAGAGTAATGTCCATCATGCAATTAATATAATACCATTGTAAGACTGGTAATAGGTTCTTGAGGTTGTGAGATATTATTGAGCGCAGTCGGGAATGTTCGGCACTAAAAAACCGAGCGACATTCGGATTAATGCAAGTGTTCATATGGAGGAGCGAACAATACCGACTCTGATTCGAGCGGTCACGGGTTCGAATCCCGTCGAGACCGGAAATCCTGACTGAAGGTGTTATCCGAGGTTTTCCTCAGTCTTTAAAAAACCAATGCAATTGATTGAGTTCTCTTAAACAACCCTCGGACATCCCTTCACAATTGTTCCAACTCCAATATCAAGTTAGACCTGGGCCAGATCCACAAAAAAGAGTTACCAAAAACGGAGTTAATTTTAGGAATTAGCTGTTCTGAACCCACTTTATGAGTAAAAATTTACTTTCTAATTAAAAGCAGAGATAAAATTAATAACTTACTCAGAAAAACGCGTAACTCCGTTTTGTGAATACCGAAATGGAAGTTAAATATGGCTTACTCCTAAAATTAACTCCGAGTTTGGTTAACTGAATTGCATCCTGGGCAGGTTGTTTCAAGAGAAATTTGCAAAATAAATAAAATTAAGAAAAACGTACTTTGGTCGCGCGGCCCTAGCTCCCTGATTGGTCTAGAAGTAGAACCCATCTATCCGTATTCGCTCGCCTGCATGAGAGCCAGCCTTTGTCTACGTCACACGCCCCAGTAAGATTCCTTCAGATTGTACTTTATTAAAATGACGCTACACATGAAGCAAACACATGCGCTAAACGTCGTAGAAGAGGCCCAAAGCGCGCACTTCAAAGAAATGAAAAGGTTTTGTACGCGGAGAAGTTTATGCATAAGTAACTTGGAGGATGGCTTAGAGGGAGCATCTGCTTGCTTCAAAACTTGCTTTCCATGCTCAGCTAGCAAGGTAAGATGCTTAGCTCTGGTCTTCATCAAAACCAAGGATTACGCTCGATCTCCGAGGACTTGGACAGTTAATAACAGGTTTCAGTCTTTGTGCTCTTATAGACCATCAACGAGACAGCACAGCGCTAAGACGGTTGATAAGACTTTAAGCATCGCGATAACCAACTACGACGATGGAAGAAAACATGATTGACACTTTAAGAATGTTAAAAGTAAAAAACACAACAACCAGGGACATAATACGCAAAAATTGCGTATTTTCGTGCCACCTTCCTGACTTTTCCTCCATTTTTGTTTTTCTTATCGACGACTTTGATGTTTTATGACTATGATTCCAGTTAATTTATTTTATACTTAATAGTTTATGTGTATTTATTAAATCACCTTTATTTTCTATTTTCAGTGCGTTTTTCATTGATATTCATTGATTGTTGCAACTTTAATAGTACTTGTTCTAGAATTTATTGAGTGTACAATATATATGTATTTTTCTAAAATGCTCTATTTGTGAATTTTAAATTATGTTTCTATCTTAAGTTAGTTGGTACTTGTGGCTGTATACCCGCCGTTGTCAAGGAAAAGTAACAAATCTTTTTTTTAACTGTTTAAAGCGAGCTAGGAAATGTGTGTTTTTACTTTTTAAATACGATGGCCGTGAGTTCTATCGTAGAAAAACCTAGTTTTACATCGCGCATCAGGGAATACGGAAGATTTAGGCTCCCTGTGTGACTACAGTGTAGATAAGAATATTCCTTGTTCTACTTTCTAGATTTGGTTGGTCGGGATCACTCCCGTAGGAGAGTTCAACCCGGGCGGGATGGGTTGTTGAATTCCTGGATTGTGTGCGTTTCCTTCTCAGGTCTACAGCGTAATATTTGTTGGATGAGCGAAGCGAAGATTTCAATTTCACCGACCCCCCAAAAAATTTAGCTCCGTTGTTTTTTTGTTTTTTTTTTTTGTTTGTTTTTTTTTTTTTTTTCCGTCTGTTTGTTCGCTCTCTACCGGGCAAACGGCATATGCGATCTTGATGAAAATTTGACACGACCTTCGTTTTCTCTGAACTTAGACTTGCCACGTTTTTGGGTACAATCGAAGAAATATTTCTCATGAATATCGTACTTTTACGATTTTTTTCGATTTTTAGTGCGATTTTTTCGTGCCATTTGGGCCAATTCTGACCAAACGGGTGGGGCTACAACGTTCATATTTCACATGGACATTAAGGTAATGGTGATGCATTGCTTTCTGAAAGAAAAAGTTGAAAAAGTTAGCCAGAATCGAGAGAAATAAAGCTTTTAATATACGTTTTTTGACTTTTTGTGCGATATTTTCGTGCCATTTGGGCCAATTCTGACCAAACGGGTGGGGCTACAACGTTCATATTATACATGGACATTAAGGTTATGGTTATGTAGTACCTTTTGAAAGAAAAAGTGGAAAAATTTAGCCAGAATCCATAGAAATAAATCTTTTAATACAAGTTTTTACGGTAAATAATACCAATTGACAAGAAACAAAAGAAACTTGACAACATTCACCTACAATGCGTAGGCAGCAAAACAAAGCACTTGCAAAAGTAAAGATATCCCACGCAAACTAAAACCTATAAAAAGCTCATCCATCAACGCGGCGGGACTTTAGCGTTTCCTAGTAATAGTATACGGCCTAGACGCATAGGTAACATTTAATCAGAAAGCAGAGATAAGGTGACACGATATATGTTAAATAAAGAAGAAATATTAAGTATGATAATACATATAAGTTTATACTTACATGATCTGACAATATATATAAGGATTGAAGGTTTTCGCGGCCAGTAATAATAACATATTTGCGGTTTTCGTAATATTACACAATAATAATATGTCGTAATATAATTAGTAAAACGAAAACGGCTTGAATTCGGGAACACACAAATTGTTTAGTTGAAATGTAAAATTAAATTAATCAAATTTTGAATAAAGTAACTTAGATCAAATAAAATAAAAATTTATTTAAAAAAGAATGAAAATCAAGAATTTTTTAAAATAAGGGAAAAGAAAACATAACGAAAATGAAATATATATAACACACATCACATTTGTTTACAATGGCAGTGGTACCTAAGCGGGGCACAATAGTTCATAGTTCCCTGGAACTATTGAGACCACCTATTTTTATTCTAGCCGTCTATCTCAATGATTTGTACTTTGTACTTTGTATTTGTAGTCTATTGCGACGCATTCTCCAGCTAGGTCGTATCTCATTTCCTCGAGATTTAAAAGTTTTCTCATACTACAAGAAACTAGATCAAACTTGAGTTTTACATACGATTTCATTCATTTCACATTCACGTACAATCTCAGTTCAAATAAACTTCATCTTCACAGAAAACCAAACGAACGATATTCCCAACTATCAGCCATGTGTTCAGTGATACCAATCTAAGGGGGTTCCAATCAGTGCCAACACTTAACAGCATTGGGGAGTCCCGCGTAATGCATGCTTCTCTCCAGAGATCGCGCTCCGACTCGTATCAGTCACGTGGTCTCGATGGCTGTGACTGACTCGCCAGCCAGCCCGAGCGAGAGAGCAAGAGCTGTGTGAATGTGTTAGCCGGGATCTCCGAGCTATCTAACTACATAGCGGTAGGTCAGGGTCATTTAAACATTAAATATCGAAACTGCAAGAAATTCACTTTGTCTTGACCCATGACAATTGACAATTTGACAGTCGGGGCGGCCATACGCGGTGAGCTATATTCCAGTGCTGAATGTCATTGCCAGTTTAAAATTGAATTGTAATCAATCCCACACTTTGACAATACGATGTTTGTGTATGAAATAGGTTATACTAATTACAATTCCATCTAAGATCATTGTGGAGTGGCAGTAGCTTTCAGATGGTGAGATTGTGCAAAAGGTAGGCCATGAGTAGGCCTACGGTATTATAAGTTTGCAATTCGAGGACAATGTGAAATATTAATGTAATAGTCCCCATTATTAATAGCATCTAGTCTGCAATTATTACCGATAAAAATAGTATATTCGCTTTCTTAACCTTTTACACTCAAATAATTATTCGAGAGGCCGTCGGACCGATCCCAGCCACCGGCAATCCTCTAATAAAGTTTATTTATGCGTTCTCAAGCGAGTATTTTTATCTCCAAATCCGCACACAACGTTTATTTCTGTTATATTTTTAAATTCAAACTTTGAAAACAGACAGTAAGTTCTCATCAAAATTATCTTCTAAAATGCATTCTACTATTTATTTCTCAAGTGTAAAGCGAGCAATGAAGGACACACAGCAATAGATGGAAGAGAACTAATATTTTTATGTGTTCGTGTTCGTCATTATTTACATCAAAGTCTAACTCGCAACCTTCTCGTGCCCTTTGACTACCTCCCCGACGGTGACGACAATGACAAACACGGACGGATGATGACACAGACGAAGACGACCACGACGTGGGGGAACCCCTGCCCTCCCCATTCGCTTGTGGCTGAGTCTGACCAGCACAGGCCTGTCCACCCCTTGTCCCTCCGCGTCACCCATTACGTTCCTCCCCTTGGAAAGAAGTATACATAGAAATTGTTTTATCTTGGAGGCGCGGCCCTAAAACTACTAATACTAATACCGGTACCAATAAAAAAACAAATCATTTTCAATTTCAACAAAAAGTAATAAGTTGATGTATATTAAATTAAAATGCCAAAAAAAATAAAACTGTAGTAAAATAAAATGTGTCTTATCAATGACGAGGGTCTTTTATAACATTTTGCAGTTATACACACAATGTAATTGTTGTACAGGTGTTTTCAATTTCAATCGATTTTCAAGCTAATCTGAGTAATTATTTCGCGGTATGTGATAATCTACAAGTGGATGTGAGTATGAGAGTAACTTTTGACCAGATAATGACATTTTGTTCAAAAGTCAATACTGAAGTCTGATTGTAAGATCAATCTCAGCCACTTTGATATTTCGTCCAGGAGTCCGACAAACGTACTGGCCGTCTTGAAATGATTTGGCAAGATCGACTTGAATATTGCAGAACAATTATTACAGTATGTAAAGAACAGAACAGATCAGTCATCAAATAGTTATACTAGGAAGCTTCAAAAACGCTTTTTCAGGCGCGTTGTTGGATGAGCGTATGTTTTTTTAAACGAAAAAAGTGTTAAATTGCGATTTTCATGAGAAATAATTTTCGTTTGCGCTCAAATTTTACACAAATATATATATAAATTCATGAAATTGAGGTTCTGTGAAAATAAAATTATAATCGGATAAAGCATGTAGATGTTACAAGTCGGAGAAAAAATTTTTTAAACGAAAAAAGCGTATAAAATTGCGATTTTCATAAGACATTATTTTTCGATTGCGCTCAAATGTCACACCAATATATTAATTCATAACATTAAAGTTCTGTGAAAAAATCATTCCAATCGGATAAAGCATGTAGGTGTTATATAAGTCGAAGAAAGTTTTACAAAAATGAAAAAAATCGTAAAATTGCGATTTTCATGATAAATAATTTTTTTATTGCACTAAAAAACGTGGCAGTCCAAGTTCAGAGATTTCAAAGGCCTCCATAAAATTTCATCGCAATTAGAGTATCGGTCTAGCCGAAATCGTGCGTGAAATGGAATCTTCGCTTCAAAAAAACATCCGGATTTTTTCCTTCAGTGTAGTGAAATGGAATCTTCGCTTCGCTCGCTACGCTCATCCAACGAGAACGAGACAGAGAGAAACAAAGAAATTCCAAAAAAGGAATTTCAATTCATCCTGATTATACATACATAATTGTAGTAGAAATTTCCCACTGTAGCTGGCCAAAGTAAAAACCTTAGGCTAAAAAAGTAATATGAGCCGGACTCGTGCTGCGTTTTCGCTAACCACTTGAAGAAAGAATGTTCGGCAATTTCATTAGCAACTTTAGCAACAGCATTAATTATACCTCATATCGATGATATATAACAAAAAGTCGTTATCTCAATTTGTAACGCACATGCATATTCAATATCACTATTCTGCCACCAACAAAAAAAATACGTAACTGTAACTGTACACATTTTCATGAGTGCGTCTACAACAATCAATACACATTTATATAATATTTTATATAAAATGACAATATGGGCTAAGCCGCCTAGATCTCTTTTTGTTGATGCAATACGAATAAATATTAGCGAATAGTATATCGATTACCATAAGTAATAAATTTTGACAATTTTAAGAAAATGTTTAGTTTTCCTTGTGAGTGGCATTTTTTTTTTTTTTGGGGGGGGGGGTTGTTGTTAAATAGACGAGTATTTTGAAGAATTCACTTTTAATCAATAAAAATTAAATACAACATATATTTTGCCAACTCAGAAATACGGCAGAGCTGATCGGCGACGGCTGGAGACATGCTCCCAGTCCAAGTCTCGTAACACGCGATCTAGCCAAGGTCACTTGGTTTCGTCACTTGGAAAGAAAAGCCCCTGGCCAGCGGCGTAATTACGGGGGCTGGGTCGAGGGGGAACAATTATTTTATATTATGAAGTATTTATTGACATGTTATGTAGATATTGAGATATTTTCATATTGTTGCAATTGTTTCGTACTTCTATTAAAAGGGTTTTGTCACCAAAAATTGTTAAAATACCCTCTATACACAGTACACATTAAGAATCGAACCATTTACCGGGTCTATGCCCATAAGTCAAGGTCCCTCCCCCCATTAAACACAATCATGTACTTTACCCAGCAAAGAGCATAATACCCATAAATTATTTTTTGGATGACACACTGACATACCTACATACCCCTTTCACTATAGCCATGCTGAACATTGATCATTTTGAGGTTATTGTTCACCGCACAAAAAATCCACACAAAAAAACAAGGGATAGTTACGCCACTGCCCCTGACAGGTAGACTAGCTGCAGATTAAATGATAAAACTATAAAGACAACAGTTCTTTGGTATCTCTTGAACACCACAACCATGTTCCAATATTACTTCCTTTTTGTGGTGAATACCTGATTTTCAGCGGAAATTCACATGTACTGTAGGGGTCTCGCAAACGAGATTTACAGTCGTGTTGCATGTATGAGAGTAATTAATTTTGATAAGTCTGGTTTCTTTTTTTTAAACATACAAACGGATAATTTAAATAAAGTATTCATTCATGTAATACTAATGATTTTAATATTATGCGTGCCACTATAACAACACTATAACACTTTAACAAGAAATTATTTTTAAAGGAACTCAAAAACGTTTAAGGTCTACGTTTGAGATACTTCTAGGGTTCCCTGAAAAACACAAAATAAAAGTTTCTGTAGTTATTTGTAAGGCATGGCGCAAACAAACACTAAAAGAACACAAACGAGAAAAATATATTCATAGGTTATTATATTTATTTATTTATTTATTTATTTATTTATTTATTTATTTATTTATTTAATATCTATCCTATAACTTAAAAAACAAATTTACAAAGGAGGACAACTAAATAAATCTAATTTCATAAATGCAGACACAACAATGAACTACAGTCAACCGATTGTATTGTTGTCTTTGTTTATTCAAGTTTAGATCTCTTTTGCTCGGATAGGTAGAATCGGGTAGAATTAAAGAACAGTATAATCCATTATGTTTTATTATATTCTATTTCCAATTGTGTACCTGGTTACAAACATATTTATACATTTCTTATTAAAATAAAATACAACTGTTCCTTCATAACTTATCACAATTAATCGACGAGCGCATACTGATTCGGGAGGTCCCGGGTTCGAATCCCGTCGAGACCGGCAATCCTGACTGAAGGTTTTTTCCGAGATTTTCCGCAGTCGTTAAGGCGAATGCAAGGGATTGAGTCCTCTCAAACAGCCCTCGGACATCCCTTCACAATTTCCTATCCGCACATACCTAGTTCACCTGAAGAGGGGCTAATTGCACCCTACATAACAGGTTTCCCACGATAAAAATTTAAAATTTATCACAATTAATTATTTGCTTGAACACACACAGCAATGTTAGGGTTGAATATACGTTTTCCATGTCATTCCAACTTCTATTGTCGAACCACAGATGAGTGGTTCCCAACATCCGTATTTTACAAATTTGAAAATCGTTTCTGGCCGCTATCGTGTCTCCCTTTCTGTGCCGCGGTTCTCCTGCTAATGTTCCATATAGGGTACATACTTTTGAGGTTACCTCCGTTCATGCAGTGTTACCCAGACCAATTATAAGATCATTTCCGCAACAAGTATCAATTTATAGAAATAACAAGGAATCACAAGGTATCCGCACAACGGCACAAAGTATACGCTTTGATGGCCAGTACGGGCAAGTTCCACAATATAAAGAGCTTCGTAAAGGGAACTTAGACACACTACCTCTCATATTAAAAAATAGGAAAATACAGCAATTTTTAAACAGGTTCTCATTTTTTAAAGTTCATGTCAAAGATACCTATACAAATTCATAGAAATTTTCCAAAAAACAATAAGTTGAAATGGGTTCCTTCCTGCAATCCTCGGAAAGACGCAGAAGTCACAAACGGTAAAATGTAAACAGTATGGCTGTAGGGATGCAATACGTTTATGATATTTATGTTTACTTCTAAATTCGAGCAAGTTTCAATTGCGTTAGAAACACTAAAAGTAAAATTCATTTTTAATTATTTATAAGTTCCCATAAGATAACTATAATTTGCAAGATCCTGAGGTTACGTGCTCCTTTTAGCGTTTTCTAAGTAGCAATTCCTTCCATGGAACAGTAATATTAAAATATTAAATTTAAAAATCGACAGTGAGATGAAAGCTCTGGGTTTTGGAGTCGAATGGTATGCGTGGCCTTCAACACACAGATTGTCCGTATTGCAATGCTAGATGGTGTATCGGTGTATCAATGACTCATCGCTAGAGATACGTTTTTTTAGCATTAAAATTTAGAATATTTAGCATTAATTTGACAAATCTAGCATTTTGTAGCATAAATTGGTTTCTCTTCCACCAAAACCCTAAATTTTGGGTGTTTCTTACACTTCTAATGGTAAATGATGAATTATAGGAACATTTCAATTCAATATAGTCAATATAAAATGCTAGAATACATTGATAAAACTAGTTCCCAATAGGCATTAAAAATATTACTTTTAGTAAAATTAGCATTTTTAAACGCCAAAATTAGCATTTTGTTGCATCAAAAAACCTAAAAACGCTAAAAAACTCTTATCTCTACTCATCGCACCAACACACACACATCACCCGAGCGGCGATTAGCGACGAACCCAGAGCGAGTCTCCTACACCGAACCACGAGACAACTTTGAGAAATGAAAGCAAATGCCCCTGGAGCTAGACTACCCGCAACAAAACTGACAATAACTGCTAAGATATTTGCGTCTAAACTATTCATCCGATTTTGATGAAATTTTAGGACTTTCTTTAATATAATATTACGTAGAGACCCAATTTTGTATTTTTGTGATAACTGCATTTTCATTTACATTTTACTCAATAACTCATTTTTTACGCACGGAAAAAAAAACGAAAAGGTAGGACCCTAAACAAAATATTCTTTAATATGTAACAAAAGAATCATGTAATTATCTTTACCCATTTAGATTTTATTCTTAAAGTGGCAGAAGTCTGCGACTCCCGAGGCCTCTTAACTTAAACTAAACAAATAAAACCAACCGTTCTTATTTAGTCCTCTCATATAGGAGCAAGCCAGCTGGTCATCAAAGAACCCCCGTTCCTTATCGCAGCGCCCAATGTTATCATAGTAGGCTAGATCTCCAGTCTCCAATACGTCGCAAAGGCGCGAGCGAAGCGTCAATCTGGCCTATTCAAGATGGCGATTTGGCGTTTTAAATTTATGCGTACATTATGTTTTAAATGCGATCAAGTATTTTTCTGGATTGTTTTGATATGGTTTTAGCTTGTGCAGGTGGGAATGCACAAACAGAAACAAAAAGAAGTTATTGCATAAGGGAATTTAGTAATCATTTGGTGTTAATGGCTAGTATGCTTATCTGTCAACCTGATACCATCTTGAAAAATATTTAGGCTACAAATCGCTACAACCTATACTTTACAATACAAACTGACTTATTCAAGATGGCTTCTAATTGTCACGCCAGTGGACCAATGACTGGGGATCAAGCCTACTATATATGTTACATATCATTGGCAGCGCCACGGTCAGTATGATGAGATTGTAAACGGGGAGAGTTGGGACGTGGGAAAAGTGTAAACGCTTTAGTTCAACGCCAACTCACGAGAACGCGCTACTGTCGCCCGCTCTGTTGGCGCTTCGAATGTTCTCGTTTAAATCAAAGACATTTCTAGCTTGCAGTTTCCGGTTGCGAGAGTCGAATAATATTACGGAACTCCGCGAGTTTGTTAGTAGTGTGTGATGTATTCTGGCTAGCTAGGTCAGAGGGAGGGAGCTTCTTTTCCGTCTCGTTGGTCAAGCTATATTGAGATAGAGAAACTGGATCGTATTAACTAATAGATTAAGCAGCATTACGCTGAGAGAGCCTCTTGCAGTAAGAAGAGAACGCGAGTTTCCTCTTCGTACAGAAACCAACAGAAACATCTTCACACAAACAATAAAGAATAAAAAGAATAAAAAATAAAATAAAAAAATCTCAATGATCCAAAACTACCCACAGTATAACTATGTGCTCTGAAACTGGAACTGTATTCAAGAAACCTTAACAAATAAAGTTAAATCTGTTTATAATCGAGTCGTTTGTTTTATCTGATATTATTTTCTTTATTTTCTCCATCGTTTTTGCGAGTCATGTATCGAGTAAACGGGAACATTCCCTTTCCTCACAAGGCTAGTGCTAGCATGGTTCTTTCCCCATTATAGCCTTACAGTTATAGTTGAGTTGAGGCACCCTTATACCAACTAAACTCAAAACCCCTTCATTTATACTAGGAAAACGCTAAAGTCCCGCCGCGTTGATGTATGAGCTTTTTAAAGTTTTAAGTTTGCTTGGGATATCTTTACTTTTGCAAGTGCTTTGTTTTGCTGCCTACGCATTGGAGGTGAATGTTGTCAAGTTTCTTTTGTTCTTGTCAATTGGTATTATTTACCGTAAAAAACTTATGTTAAAAGCTTTATTTCTATGAATTCTGACTAACTTTTTCAACTTTTTCTTTCAAAAGGTACAACATCACCATAACCTTAATGTCCATGTATAATATGAACGTTGTAGGCCCACCCGTTTGGTCAGAATTGGCCCAAATGGCACGAAAATATCGCACAAAAAATAAAAAAAACTTATATTAAAAGCTTTATTTCTATAGATTCTGGCTTATTTTTTCTTATTTTTCTTTCAGAAAGCAATACACCACCATTACTTTAATGTCCATGTGAAATATGAACGTTTTAGCCCCACCCGTTTGGTCAGAATCGGCCCAAATGTCACGAAAATATCGCACTAAAAATCGAAAAAAATCGTAAAAGTACGATATTCATGAGAAATATTTCTTCGATTGTACCCAAAAATCGTAGCAAGTCTAAGTTCAGAGATTTCGAAGGTCCTTTCCAATTTTCATCCAGATTGCATATGCCGTTTTGCCCGGTAGAGAGCGAACAAACAGACAGAAAAACAAACAAACAAAAACGAAAAAAAAAAGCTAAATTTTTTGGGGGTCGGTGACATTGAAGTCTTCGCTTCGCTCATCCAATAATATCTTATATATGAATCAACTTAAATGCAAATGTTCCCGGGTACTCAACACATAACTCGCTCACTCGACTAACAAAACGACTTTGGCCTTTTCTCTAGTCTAGAAGGCGCCTTTATACCCAGGAATGTGGGAGACCTTGTCCCTCTACCCATATGTCATTGCCACCCACACAAAACAAATATTTCGCCGTCAATACCAACACAGTAAGAAGCCATTTCACCGCCTTCGTTTCTATCACAACTCACAACTCACGGCCCCTTTGATAGAGAAAGAAACTCAGAAGGCGGTGACTCCATGCGACACAGATGAAAACTAAAAAGTGAATATATTCAATGAAATCGATCGGAGATTGTAGGAAGTCGCCAGTATGGGGGGAGGGAGGGGAGGAGACTAATCAACTCGGCATTCAGTTTGAAACTTTTTTACGCTATACAATCATCTCCGGTGAGTCTGGAAAACGTTCGAATTTCAATCAAATCTGGTATATTCTATTCCGATATCGATAAATGCTGACGTCATAGGAAACTTTATTTAGAATATTGTGTTGCCCCTCCCTCCCCTTTCATATCTTGGCCCACAGTTTCAACCCGCATTTAGCATCAAGGCTTTACATGCCTGAATAATATGCCTGAACTTTCCCACGGCCACACAATGTGATAATAATTATGTGTTTGTTCCGTCCTTTATATATAAAAAAAAATAGTCTACAGTTCTACGGGCACTGTCGTATTCTCTTAAAAAGTCTCCCTCCACCCCCAAAAAATTAAAAAATCGTTTTAGTTTTAACTTAAAAAAAAAAGTTTCTTGAGAAATATATTAATTGCTATTATGAGTTTCGTTATGAACGAGAATATATTGATTAATTAGTAGGATTTAATTAATAATATGTTTAATGATTATTATGTATTAATATTGATATGACATACAAATATTAATATTATTTAAAAATTTCTAAAACTGAATGACACGATGATTTTTGTTGTTTAATGTCACTATTAGTCACTAAAAACCGTTTATGTTAGTAGCGTACGACGCAAGTTGGGCAGGTTGATATTTGCATTGAAACCTCAACAACTCGCGTCGAATGCTAGTAATATAAACGCGGCCTATGGTTGTACCAGACGGTGACTGGTGATAGATCACGATGAAGGACGGCTCGTTGGTCTTGTGGTTAGCGTCTCTGCCTCCACTCCACTGCAGAAGGTCCAGGGTTCGATTCCCGCCAAAGTCAGAAGTTTTTTAACTTCCGATTTGGACTCAAGTCCATCAGTTCTTGTCTTAGGAATTTGTAAACGATGACTTAAGAGCCGTCCTAGCAACGAGGCACATAATACACTCAAAGTTGTTCTGAATCGGCCTTGTTGATTCTGGCGTTGATCCATGGGTGTTCGCACTGTCCATACCACTGATTGCTATATTTCCTTTTAAAAAATATCGATCTTTGGTTGGTTATCGCTCACTCGTCGATTGCGTCGGGGCCTACAGGTTGGCTTGGTCGCTTTGATTTACTGTCCCCCACTGAAAATCAGTTATATAACTGAGTGGGTAGACTCTAAATCCATTTTATTTATTTATATATTTATTTATTTATTGCAAAAAACCAATGCCTTGTGCTAGATTCGAACCCACGTCCTCGTAGAGACATTTACTTCGGACCAGCGCCCTATCGTATGGGCCACCGCGGACGGCAATACATTTATTGTATTATGTAGTATTTTTTTTTAATTATTATCACAGTCGTGAAAGTGTGCCATGAACATAATTATAATTGTTTCTTAGTAAATACAGTAAACAAGCACAAGGAAGAAGTCTAAACACGGCTGAGCAAGTGACCTTGGTTTGTGGAGGAGGTCCGGGCGGCCTCGAACCCAGACAAGTCCGGGTTCTAAACCCGACCCATAACTCATT
Organism: Sweltsa coloradensis; assembly: GCA_024449915.1. NCBI lineage: Eukaryota > Metazoa > Arthropoda > Insecta > Plecoptera > Chloroperlidae > Sweltsa > Sweltsa coloradensis. Next base: position 49,621 of record JAMZAV010004342.1, read on the forward strand.
AGTATGTCCAGCAATGCGCTACTGTTTGGAGTTGTGTCTTGAGTTTTAGGACAGAAACTGGTTTGACCATAACCAGACAATAGAGTAAACCCATAACATTAGCGAGTCTGTTTCTGTTGTCAAGTTTTTATCAACTGACTGGAATAAAATAAAGGTGAAACCGCCGCGAATAAATGCATTGTTGTCGCTCAGATACAAATACTACGCACACACGCACAAGACACAAAATATGCATTTACACATTCTCCTATACATATTATATACAAATAGAAACAAGCACATACCTAATAATTTCTTAATTTCTCATAGGAAACCTGCCCAGGGTGCAATGTATGCCCCTCTTCAGTTGTCTAAGGAAGTTATAGGAGATAGAACAATTGTGAAGGGATGTTCGTGTACTGTTAAGAGGACTCAATCCCTTGCATTCGCATTAACGATCGAGGAAAACTTTAGTCAGGATTGCTGGTCTACACGGGATTTGAACCCGGGACCTCCCGAATCAGAGTCCCAACAATGTAGATCGATCTTTAAGCGAGCGAAGCGAGCGTTTCCATTTGACTCTGCCGGAAAAAATAGTCACTGGTTTTGTTTTTTTGTTTTTTTGTATGTCTTGCCATAACGTTCGAACGGAGGCTCGGATCGAGTTGAAATTTTGACCATCCGCAAGCTTCGTTCTCGATTGAATGCCATTAGTTTTGTGGCAAAATCATTCAAAAAGTTAAAAAGTTACATTAAAGTTAATCGAAAGTTTTTTTTTAAACTAAATTGCGACAAAATCTGAGGTGGCCAAATCATTTAGAATGTCCGTCCGGTCACGAATATGTTAATTTTATTTTGATCCGTTAAGTATTGTCGATGGAAATTACATTTTAACAAAAGTAACGTTACCATGGCAACGAAAAGACGCGATAAGTTTCTAATGCACTGCCACCTAGAAGTAATCAAAATACTTTCGAGGGAGCAGTGTATTATTTGTCACCAAAGAGTTTAAATAGTGTTCCCAAGGAGTCAAGGTCCTCTAGATGGCGGTGGATTTTATTCACAAAGTAAAAGTTTACACACGGGTTTACCCAAATACCTTGGCAATAATAAATAATATTGGAAACATGGCCCTGTGGACAGCGAACGTCGCAAATTTTAAAATTTAAAAAAATGTGCAATGTGGGTCTAGCTATAGCACGTGCTCGCTTATCAACGCGTCCAACTGAGCGTTTCCTAGTACTTATACACACAGTATAACATGATAGTTCTATAACTCATCCAATCCATCCTCAATATATTTTTAATACAATGTTAATATGTAAATATATTTTACGTTCCGGAGTCATAGAACCAGCAATTCAGAATTAATATTTGTAATCGTTGTTCGTGAGTCAAAAACCGGCTGCCAAGATTCGAGTATTGTTAATATCCATTGGAAACAAATTTTTTAAGTAACAA